>JANIPN010000219.1:86771512-86783136 GCA_027478595.1 Erythroxylum anguifugum
GTGTTTTCTACGTGAAGATCATCACAGGAGGTTGCCAATCGATGGATCCAAACGGCAACGCACCGTTCGGCCAGAATTCGGCTGAACCATATATAATAATTGTATATAATGTAATTTAAATTAGTTATTCAATCCGACGATTACAAATTTTAAAAATTCGACCACCACTTAAAAGTCACTAATATACAAATTTGAAAAAAATAAAAAAATGTACTCTCCTCTTATAATTTATCAAAATAATTATGATATCAATTTTATAAATAGCTTTCATATAATTTGAGATTTTTTTTGAAAAGGTAAATAAAGTTTAAAAATCAATTACTACTTCATTATCTTAAAAATTATTTTAGTAAAATGATGAGTGATGTTATAATTTGATACTAAATATAATTGGTGATTAATGCATTTTTTTAATGAAATCTTTTGATTACTTGTCCCTTTTCTTGAATTGTTGGTTCCTAAAAATTCGAGAGAATCATCCTCTTGAGAATCAGAAGAAATAAAGGATTCTTTATCTTTTGATGTTGATACTTAGATAGCAAATTTGGTGTCCTCGTCTTCTTCAGATTGCTCATCGATTAATTCTTCAAAGTTGATTTTCCAAAAAATATTCCAATCTACTGGACTAAAGGCTTAGGTCATTTGATTGCCAATTGGACCGACTTTTGAAGGCGGTATTATTCGGATTCATGTCTACTGGCTATAGTTGAAGTCTTGTAGATTACATCTTGACCTTTGTTTTCTATGTGGTGACGATACTTTCTTGAAAATATTAGGGATGACAAATCCACGTAATTGACTTGATTCAATGTAAAATTAATAGTCAATTTTAACGCAACCCTTAATTGTGTTTATTTTTAAAATTGGAATAAACTTCAAGTATAAAAATATTTAATCTAAACTCAATATGAAATATTATGATCCTTGATTCAAAAAATTTCAAATATGAAATATTATTATACTTGATTAAAAAAAATTACTTTTGAATATAGATTAATTTAATTTAATTTTGAATTTGCTTGAGAATAAAAAATTTAACTCAATCTAAATATTTACTTAAGAGGAATTAATTAACCATCCTATTATTACTCCTAATTGAAATAGTTAAGTCTTCCTAACATATAATGATCGGAATTAATGAAAGTAGCTATCAGTGAAGCACCAGTATATATACATCGTATGCATCATGTTATGTCAATCCAGTTGGTAATTGCAACCAGTGGAAGTAGAACCATTTTGGACATTACGGTATTGGGATCTTTACATGGCTTAATCAAACTTTATTGGAATCTATACATACATTATTCTAAAAGCCGAGTAACGCCGATCTTTTGTGCTAACTTCACCCATTACCCAATAGGCTTCCAATAAGACGGGGAGCAAGTAAGGTTTTTCTATCCTTCAATTAGTCTACTTTCTAAAACCAATCACAGCAGCTAAGTGATAAATGGCCTACGTTGAGCCTATTTAATACATAGGCAGTAGGCCTTGGAGGCCTAGTAGTTTGATCTGGGCTCTAGGTTCAGACGGCAACTCAGGTAAAATAATAAGGTAAACAAATCCATCTTACCCTTAAAACACACACAGGCAGGCAGATGTGGTGGAAGTAGATCGAAAGGTAAGATTTTAACCAAAGTAGCATTTAGCTTCACTGAATCTATATATGCTTTGTTATAACAATTTAATCAAGTGGAGGTTTCTTAAACCTTTACTGTAATATGGTGATGGCATTTTTATAGTAAAAACATAATGAGAAATCTTCCAATATCTTTACACATATAAATTGTTATCACTGGCTGGTTGTGGGGATTTAGTGATTTGCTTTGAAAGTCTAAATAATGGGTTCTTGTAACAAGAATGAAAGACTTATATAATGTTTTAAAATGTTTAAATCTCTAGATTTGAAAATTTACAAAGAAAATAGATTTGTAAAAGTTCCTCATAAGATTGCTTCCAATTAAAAGTTCTCTAAATGGATCAAAATTTAATAAGTTGAGCCAAAAAAAAGATATTTTCATAACAATAGTTTAATAGTTTTAATTTATAAATATTTTAATTGTTCAACCAAACATAAATATAAAAATATCACTTGCCTGCTGTAAGACTAAACTTATAAACTTTGTAATACCACCTTGATCACAAATTTCATCATTGCAGACTATTATATTTTTGTCACAACATCAATTGAATAATTCTCAAATACCTTAAAATAATTTATATGTCCTAAATTAGCTAATAATCCTGTTAGGTTTTTCATACGTAATCCTTTTATGACAATAGGGTTGGAAGGTAAGAAAAATTTTTAAAGGTGACCATGAAAGTCTAAAGATACGAGCTTCAAGTTGGTTCAGTAAGCAAGTGTTAAGAAAACGTCTTCGCTGAAAAATAGGGCACCATTCACTAGCTTTCACGTAACCTATCTCTACATGAAATAAAGGTTTTCAAGAGAAGAAAGACCAAATTCCAAGTTAGTAATCCTAGTGACAATGAGATAAGAGTCTTATTAAGCTTATACTCTAGTGATAGTGACTACTCAGTCATCAATTATAGCACGAAAGTTTTGAAATAAACTAATCTCATCATTCACTTTAGTCCAACAATTCCAAAATTCTTTATATTATACAGAACATATGTATTTACTATAATACCAAATTTTGAAACGTGAAATAATGCATTAATCGTGCATATGAGTCCTTATAATAGTACAATCTCCTTTGCAACTCATTCATGAACGATAAGATTGTGACTTGCATGTGGATCTCAAAATGTCAGCAACATGTCAATATCGAAACCTGTCTTGCGTGTAAATTTCGAGTAAGTGATGGAATATCTATCACATTCACAATTATGCGAAGTACTATGATTTTCTAACTTTCTTATCATATCTATACACACACACACACACACACACACACATATATATAGTACATTCTTATATATAACCCTAAATCTGAATTGAAAGAAGAATCATAAATTTACTCAGAAGTTATCATAGAATCAATAGCCTATGCACATACAACTATACCTCAATCATGAACGATATACTCACCAAGAGTAAAGTAGTCCATGAAATCTCACGACATACAATGATTAGGACTTCTGTTTATCACTCTTAAGTCTTACCTACTCCAAGATTTCATTTCATGTCATTAATGTGATATTAATAAAACTATCGAGTTATCCTCGTGTAAGTTTATCAACTCATCTTGTAAGGGGTTCTAAGACAAACCCTCCTGTTTATGTCAAGTAGTACAATATCAAATGAAGGATTGGTCAGGTCTGTATGAAGTTAAACATATTGGAAAACAATTGTAAATACTTGATTAAGATCTTTTGTGGAAATATCTAAACGAAAAAGATGAATCTCGTCCTCTCACTTAGGGTTTGCTAGGAAACTCCAAATCGATGACTAGAGGAATTCAAGACTTATTATATGACATTAATCTTCAAAAAATTTGTTATCTCATTCCAAAACCCCCCACTTTATTAACTATTAAACTTAATCTATCAAAATTACTAATTTTTTGTCTCTAGATTTTATCCAAATCTTAAGATATATAGAATTAATAGTTTTAAATGCATAAATGAGAAAAGAAAAGAAGCGATTTAAACAAACTTTGTACATTGACCAATAATCCTAAGGATGCTGAAACTCCATAGTGTAACATTAATACAACTTCTTCAAAAGTAAACAAGAACAAAAATGTTTTGAAAATTATCTTATTCAGCAATTTCGTAATTTTATTATCATCATTTCAAATAAATGAAAGAAACAATTTTATGATCTTTTTCTTCAAAATTAATTTCATTACAATTTAGTATTAAAACTAAAATATACTAAATTGAGGGTATTATGATACAAATTTATTTCATTTCATCTTTAATTCTCCATCAACAAGGGCTCAAGTTTTCTACTTCCTTAGCTAAAGTCTATGAAACATTGTAAAAGAATCTGAGGCATGCATAAATGGTGTCACAGAAAATACAATCTAAGATCAATCAGGCATGATTGCTATTATGTATGTTCAATAATGTTTGCTCTAGCAACTGTAATCCTATTAAAATCTCCTTTGGTATCACTTCTAATTAGGAAAAGAGTGCTTGGCTATTTTGAGACATCCAAAAAAGATAATATACAAGTGCACAAATTAATTTCTTACACGACCAATAAGCCCTAACTCTCGGCAATCTTTGGACAAGACAAGAAGGTTCAGGTTTCGTTCTTCGTCTCTGTTCATTGGAAGGAGAAGATAAATCTATATATATAAGACATCTCAATGGATAAAACCTAAAGACAGACATCGAAACAAGTGAACGTATATATGTGTGATAAGACTTATTTTCCTTATATTATTTAGGTAATTTCTAATCTGTTTATTCCATGAAAAGCACTCAATCTAGTTAAGAGTAAATAGATAAAACTAAAAAAGTTAAGAAATAATGAAAATTTTCCTTATGAATAGACGCATGATTGATATGAAATTGTTAATATCTATTAGTTATAACAAATTCTAGGCTGAACAAAATTTCTTCAGAAATTGCAATGAATTTTTGTTAGAAACTAGAACATATAGTCACGGATAGTAAGACGTATTTCCGGCAAAAACCAATCTTCAACCAAAGTAGAAGGTGCAGTCAGGAACTCTAGCATGCAATTTAACCCGGTAATATATAAACTGGGTTTTATTTACAGAAGTAGAATCTCATTATCACAAACATTTCTTCAACGAAACTTGGAATTAGGAAGCTGTAGTACCTTAAGAATTAAGCTGAATGGAACATCTTTAATGGAAAATGAAGGAAGAAAGAATCATTGATCTTCTTCTTTCCCAAATGCTCGCACAGCTGTTCGTTTTCTTCAAAAGGTTAAGTCTTTCTATACCATAATCGATGCATATACTGCAATGGTAATAACACAAAACAGAATTTATGATCTTCATTAGGACTTCTTGACAGAACAACGGGAGGAAAAAAAAACCGCTCCCCATACAATAGGCCATTGATGATATATGTAGGCACTTAGTCAGAAGTCAATCATGGACCATAACCAAGTCGAAGCTCCAAATTTATTTCATTTTCGGTAGGAGTTCCTGGATCAAGTTGGCTGTTTTCCGTGGCTGCTGTTCCTATTTGCAAACTCAAATTCGTACCGCAAAGCTCTTCACTACTCAGTCTAAGAGATCGAGGGTTTGGCACAGACACATCATTACCGTGGTAATAACCACGTTTCGTTCTAGGGTTAGAACCAGATTGCTGATAGTACAACTCATAATTTCTTTGAGCCCCAAAAACTGGGTAGTATCTTGGCTGTTCACTCGAAATCGCTGCTGGGTAGCTAGGGTTCATGTATTCCTCATTATTGATGACTTTGCTTGGTGCAGAAGAACTTGGAACGTGCTTGCCCTTGGCTCGATCTTTTCGGTGGATGTTCATGTGCCCTCCTAAGGCTTGAGCGTTGGTGAAGCCTCTCTTGCAGAAGGTGCACTCGTAGGATCGTTTAGTAGTAGAAGTAGTGCCTTTGTCTTGTTTGACTTGTTCTTGCAGATCATTTTCTTCGCCTGAAGTCTCTGGACTTGCTTGTTTCTGTGATTCCATATTGAAGACTGACGGGTTCGTTCTGATGAAATACGATGGAGAACAAACACTGAAAAAAATTAGCGGCACTTCCCCAAATTCCTTAAGAGTTTAGAGAGTGAAAAGGAGAAAGAAAAGATGGTCATGATCATCTAGAAAGAAAGGTGTGACTGTGACAAAGAGACAACAAGAATACATAGCTATTCTCATAATGACTGATGTGTATTTGTACTTAGCTGAGCCACTTCTTGGTTTTAGCAATCAGACACTTACTTTCGAATCGGCTCTTACCTCTCTTCCTTGTTAATTTCTCTCTCTATCTTAAAACATTTAGAAATCTTCTGATTATTATTAAAAATCATAAACAATGAAAACACACCCGTATAAAATATAATTATGATTATAATAAATTGTGAACTTAAATATTATTATAATATTAAGAGAACAATAAAAATTACATTCTACAATTTAAAATTATACACATTTTTTAAATAATTAAATAACACTCCCATTTTTAACTTTATCTTTTACCTATTAAGCCTGAAATACACAGCTGTGAATTGTGACAATCTTCTAGACATGACATCAGTATCTTATATTTGGGTTACTTTGGAAGAGATGTCCTTTGGGATCTCAATTGAATTCATTGGACAACAATTACTAGAAGATAATGATGGTTTTTAAAAGTAGTTTAATGTGTGCATTGAAGCAAAATTCATGGAGTAGTCATTAATCAGCTTCATGATAGTCTGCAACTTAAAGTTTCTGAAAATGGTCACTATCAAATTTCCAAATTCTCTTATTCAAATTAGTCACCTGTATAAGCAATTCCCATTTCACTTGTGTAGTTACAGGATGTAGGACCAATTGTGCTATGTGACCTTATTGCTTATTTTATATAAGGTAAGTTTCAAGGTCCCAAGACCCTAACTTAACAACAATCTCTAATCTATATTTAAATGAAAAATTAGTGAAAGTTAAACAAAGGCATGCCAACTCTGAACTAGTTTTTTTTTTGTTGGGAACCCCCCAGCATACCATATGTCTGTTAGCGTATGCTCCATTTTTGTTACCTGGTCTCTGCCTCTTTCAGACAGAAGACGGCCAGAAGACGCGTTTTGTGGGCAATTCCGAAATGACTATATTCCTAAATTTGGTAACTTTTTCCAACACATACATTTAACTGTCACAAAAAATATCGGATTATGAGGACCAAACGATCCTGGACAAATGGAGTAATCACTTCAATGACAACAACATGAGTACTGTAAAACTGCTTAGAGCCAGTTCATTGTTCTTGTCCGATTAAACAAGGCTGTCGAATCGAAAACTCTTTGACCCAGAAAAACAACTGTTGTGTATGAAAACGATTCGCATTTTCCTGTCTGCTCGACGGCTGCTTGAATAGAGGATTATGCTGTGCTAAAATTAATATCAACTGCCAAATGTTTGATATTTCAATTACCGGAATGTACCAAGTGTTTGCTTACCCACTATCTCAGCTCTCCATCTCATATTGAAATTGTCACGGGATTTGATTTTATATTAATTAGAGAATGAATGAAAATATTACTCAATGACCAAAATGTAAAATTAATTTAATTGAGTAAAATTAAAATAAATCCAAAATTTATAATTTAAATTGGATGAATTGTAATCTAAATTCAAAATTCTACTCAATTCTATAATAGTAATCATAAATACAAAAACAAATTCATTCTTAAATTTTTCAGTTTGAGACTAGTAGTTAACCCACGTTGTTTGTCTCAAGCACCATATTGGTTAGACACATTCATGGCACGCACATAAAATTTTAATAAAAATTATTATATCTTTAATTAAATAACAGATAAATAAAAATTAAAAACAAATATTACTTTTATTTTAAAACTTTAATTTATTAAATATTTAATTCATTAAAATTAAATTTCACAAATTATCTGACGTGATATAATTAATTTATATTGTATTTTAAACTAAGAATAAACAAAATTGACTACCATTTATTAATTTTAAAACATCTTTGAAGCTTTAAAATTTTAGTTTATTAAATATTTTACATATTATTTGAGATAGAATTAACTTACATGGTATTCCACTGGGAAAAGGTTAGTCATAAAGATGAGCTATATTTGCAATAAATTAATTTCTTTTGTTTTTCTAACTATTCTTTTTGAAGTTTTGAATTTAAAATATAATTTATATATTTTCTTATAAATAAAATATTGAGTTTATAAAACTAAATCTTTAATTAAATCCATTCATTGTTCAATCTCTTATGTGGTAATGTAGGACCAAGTATATCTCTAGTCTGGAGTAACATGGAAACAAGAAATTGTCAATCTATGATCGAGCTGAAAACTGGCACTACGCATTAATTAACACTATTCAACAGTATGGTCAGGGACTATGCTTGTATTTATGCAATCTAACTATTTATACTTAATAGTTTATTAATTTATTAGTTAGGAAGTATCTTCTAGAAGCATATAATCACAACAAAATTTATTGTTTGCAACGATAAAATTACACATCATAAGTAATTACGAAAAAAAAACATACATTTGTTGTTGATTAAAAGATTTGTTAGAATTAAAGATTAACTTGATAACAAATATTGCATAAAAGACCAAGGATTCACATCTTTACTCTCTTGTCGATGAACAAGATAAAAGTGGTTTAACGAACATCTCAAGTACGTACTATTTTATAACATTCTAGTCCGTTTGTCATGATTAGCTCTCACATCATATTTGGAATTCTTAAAAAAAAAAGTAATATCTACGTAAAATAAGGATATTGTTTATAGTTGATGGACAAAATCTTTGGTGTCATAGCCAACGAGATGTTAAAGGTTCTTGGCTTCTTCCAACAAACATCATGGATGGTTTTAAGATTACGACATTCTCAATATAATAGTCCGATTTGGTTGTCGTTTGGCCAATTGTTCATACATGTAAGTGATCTTTCAATACATTAATGTTCCCTTTTTAAAATGTTGCGATTTCGTTCGACATTGGATTCCGGAAGTCCAAACTTCAACCCTTCTTTTCGAAGGGGAAAAAAAAAACTGCAATAAGCATAATTCGGCCGTCTTGCATTGCTGTCACAATTTTCACTTTTTCTCAGGGTTTCTTTCTTCTTAGTGAGGATACTTAAAAAGTCATAAGCCGACATATAAGAAAGACATAGATGAGCATAATCGACCCATGTCAATTGGGCTTCGTTCAATACTTCCCGTAGATAAATAATGTAATGTTCAAAACCTGCGAAAGGATGTAGGCAACGGTAGCTAAAATATTTGAGTCCAACTCAACATTAATGAATTCAATGAAATTTGATATGAATCGAATTTAAATATGAAATTAAGCATTCACATCACTTGTTTGATCATTCGAGTTTAGACTTTTTTTCTTAATTAATTATAAAAATTATATTGATCTAACTTAGAGTCAACATATCAAATTATTAGGGATGGTAATTTAGTTTAGACCTAATTTGGTAACCCTATTCGAAGCTAATGCCTAAAGTCTAAGTTGATCGGAGTTAGAGTTAAATTAGACCCTGACTTTTTCTCAAGTTGAGAAAGTCGATCCAATCTCAACAATTCAAGCTAGTATGAAGCAGCTTTCCAATTTTAATAATTTGTAATATTCATTAAGATGTTTCACTTAGAATAAAGTAGGAATAAACAATTATATGTCATTGACAAGTGTTGGGTCAGGTAGAAAATCTAATGGAAAATATTAAAAAGACCTCATTCGGTATTTTGTGACACTAAACTTGTCATAATTGTGTCATGTAGCATTAGATGCCGCATGGGTTAAGAATTGAAAGCCTAAATCTATCTCTTACTTTCAACCCTCGATTCATCCACATTAAGAGTCCCCCATTTGCAAATTAGGAGATGTCTTAGTACAACAATAGATATTTTTAGCTACGTTTCTTGGCGATAATTTTCAAATTCATCTTCAAAAGTCCAACCATTTTGCAAAAGGAGCGGTGACACTTTGAAGAATTCGTTGCAAAAAGAGAACCTTAAGCAACGTTTTCTAAAATTGTTGCCAATTTGGCATTGTTTTATGAAATCGTCGCCAAATGTTTGAACATTTTAAAAATTAAACAAAAGTGATTTTTGTTTCATTTTAAATGAAAACTTTTCATTTTTTTCTTTTATTGTCAGTCTTCCTTTGTGTTTTATGCTCTCCTTATGTCTGCCATCGTCATAGTCTTCTTCCATCTCTGGCCACCTTCGTCGTTGGTGGTTGAGGAATATATTCCATCGTTTGCACTCTAGTTTTTTTTCTAATGGTGATATTGTTGTATTTGAGCGCTGTTTTCTACTGGATTTTGTGTCAAGTCGTGTGTTGTGGTTTTTTTTGATGGTGAATGTGTGTTGTTATAATAATGAAGATGATGAGATAGATAATGCGTCCAGAATGGGTTGATTGAAGCTTAAAATCAAATGTGAATGTTGTTTGAGTACTGCCTATTTAGTTTCTATTGCATAAATTTTAGTAAAAATTTGAATTATTTTTGCAATCAATTTTGGTTACTGGCAGGTATATATTAGGAACCATCCAAATTATTTTTGTGATCAAGTTTTGGTGGCTAACACATACACTCTAGTGACCAACAATTAATTTTTTGTTGCTAAATTATAGTAAATATAATACAATCTGTAACGATATTAAAACTATAGCAACAAATTATTTGGTTGCCAAAAGTAAATTTTTAGCAACAGCATCATGTCGTCACAACATAGTTGCTAAAAGAAATTTGATACATCATTTGTTGTAACCAGATAAAAATAACTGCAACCAATGGCTTGGTTACTATAAGATTATTTTTTACCAACAAAAATAATTTGATCGCAGTATGAATAGCTATAGTAACCATTGACTTGGTTATTATAAGATTATTTTTTACCAACAAAAATAATTTGATCGCAGTATGAATAGCTATAGTAACCATTGTCTTGGTTGCTATAAGATTATTTTTTAGTAACAAAAATAATTTGATCGCAGTATGCATAACTATAGCAACCACTATAACATTACAGCGACCATGAAATTTTACATTAGCAAGTATAAATTTGGTTGCTAATAATTCTACGTTTAGTATCCAATTTTAAATGGTTGTTAATAATGCATTTTTAACGACCAACGTAATAACTTGTTACTGAGCACTTTTAGTGACAACCCTATAGTGACCACCTGTGACCAACCCGATTTTGGTCGCTATAAGTTTTAACGACCATTTTCTTACTTTTAGCAACCATTAATAATAGTTGCTGAAACTAAATTTTCTTATAGTGATTGTACGTAATACAAGTACTAAGTAACATGTTGATCACTTTGAAATGATAATAAAATCTTAAAAGGGTTCAACTAATTTTAAAATCTCAAATCTCTTAAAACAAAATTTTCACTTATTAGATGATAAACTGTAGCAATATGCAAAGTTAGTGAGTTTCATTTTTCTATGTGTTTCAATGTTAAGTTTTTGTTCGATTCCCATAAAATTGTAGGAGTATTAATATAGTGTTAGTTCTTGTTTTGTCTGTTTTGTTGTTTATTGTTATTGCCTTGTGAGTAGTATTGAGATAATTGTTGACTGTATATTAATAATATAGTTTGAATAAATTTAATCAGTAGACAAACTTGATTCAGCCAATATTTACAAAATTTAATATGTCATCATTCTTAGTTTATCTACCTTTTATTATTATTATTATTGTTTCTTTACTGCCAAAGTTAAAAATTTTATTACTAATAAATATTAATCGTTGAAAATTAAAATGTACTTCAATGTATTTGATTTTAAAACTACGGATAGATGTTGTAGCGTGATTATAAAACTGATAGTCCAGAGCATATAATGATACACCATTGTCTTGTAATTATATTTTAATAAGATAATAATTAAAATCACTACAACAAAAAGAAGCATTTCGCGTCGTCTTCCCAGTAGACGTCGCGAAATGTAGGAGCCTTTCGTGACGTGTTCCCAAGCGTCACGAAAGGGTCCAAGATTCCACGACGTTGTAT
>JANIPN010000219.1:87099367-87114632 GCA_027478595.1 Erythroxylum anguifugum
TGTGTATCAATTGACAATGATTGTAAGTGATATGTGCATTAAAATGGGCCCTAATGACCCAAAGTGAAATGATGTATAAGTAATGAGATTTGTTATAAAAAAAATGTATGCGGAATTTGGAATGATTATTCTAGCATGCCATCCTCGTAGGTCACGGGCTCGGATATCACCGTCGATATCGGGTTCGGGTCTTGCGGGAGTGGGGTGCTATAATATAATCATACAAAATAAATTCTAGTTGTGAAAGTGTAGCAATCAATGCATACATTTGAAGTTTGGGTTAAGAAACATGAAAATTTGTTAACTAGGATGTGCTTAATTATCGATTTTTCTTAAAGAGTCATTTATATAAGTTTATGAAGGTCATTTGCATATATATATATATCGTATAATTGTTGAGAAACTATTGTTGCTCTATTTCTTCCTATTATTATACACAACTTGATTTTGATATGAAGTTATTAAGTTAATTTTAATATATGTCTTCATTTTTTTTAAGATAAATAGAAGGAAGTTTAAGTACACCTGATAATTCAGTCACTTCAGGTATAGAAAAATTCAATGATCCAACTTGGACTCATGCTTGATTGGTTCCTGGAATGAAGAACCATATATTTATTTATACTGTAATAAGCATTTGAAAGGTGGGAGAATAACCAGATTAATGAAGCATTTAGTTAGGATCAAGGGTGATGTGGAGCCTTGTAAGAAAGTGAGTCATCGTACGAAATGACAAATGAAGACTTTGCTTAAAAAGTATTAGCATAAGAAAGATAGAAGCAAAGATTAAACAACAAAATTGGTAGTGAAAATTCTTTTATTAGTATTTAGGATGTAGTGAGTATATTGAAGTGTAAGGCCCCAAAGTACACCCTAGTTGAAATAATACATGTTTATGAAAGTACATGTGTGATAGGAGTCAGAATTATGGTATGATTAGAATATGAAAGACATATGACTTGAATTTTAGGTCAAGTGGATCATAGTTAGTGAATTGAAATTAATTGGTGCCATTAAAGAATTGAGATATTTAAATATACATTTGGTCTAGGAAAAATTGTCAAGTGGCAAGTTAAGTTGGTACATGAAAATTAGAACGATTAATCTATGAATTACTGACATTTTGCATGGTTAAAGCATTGACAAATGGCATAGTTGATACATTGACAAATGGCAGCACTAAGTGTGTGACATATGGCCTAATGTATCATTGACACATGGCAGCTCCTGCATGCTACACATGAAGCTCATGCATGGAGACATTTGTTGCTCCAATTCAATGACACCTAGCTTTGGATGTGACAAATTCTGATAGAGCAATTTCTATTTTGCTCATTCTTCACTTTGCTCTCTTCTCTGCACCGAAATTCTCCAACTCCCCCTCTCAACCTTTAGAACTTTGCTGAACTTGGATTATCATCTTTGTAAGTTATTTCATCAAGAAGTAGGTCTTGTAACTCAATGTATTATTATCTAGTTGGTGCTGAAAGTTGCACCTTAATAATAGGTATATGTTGATTGCTTGGAAGCTTAGTTTAGCTTGAACATCTGAAATAATAAAGAATTGAGGTTAGAAACTTGATACATGCTAGGTACTTGTTAGAAGGAGCGGTTCTACTAAACAGGCATCAGTATTTTAGCTATATCTTAACCCGTGGACATAAAAATGGGACGATTTTAAATTCATATTAAACTAGATACATATATTTACAACTTTCATGAAGGAATCGAATTTGATTTCTGTCACTAAGGGGTTTGAAATTTGGCTTGAAGTTGAGTTGTGGTTACTGTCCACTGTTGAGAACAATTTGTAGTATTTTGGGTATAACTCTCAGAATAATGAACCAAATTGCATTAACTTTATTTCTTTTGAAACTTAATATATATAGGAACATTTTTTTAATAAGAACAAACTGTCTAAAAACGTCAGTTTCTAGGTCAGAATGGCCATACAAAACTGATCCAAAAACCTATCCTATGAAAACAACTGTTTGGAGGTTTCGGGTCACTTATCCCATAATTGTGGGAAATGATTAGAAGGTGAAAAAAGGGATTTTGTGCAATTGATGAACTATATAAGGTTAGGTTAATTTATATGGTATAATAGGACTTAAATGGACTTGTTTAAGGTGTGTTATGACTTAAATTGGTATTTAATCTAATTGAGTAACACTTAATTTAATTATGCATTATTAATTGGGATGATAATATAAAGAATGTATTATTATTATTATTATTACTACTACTACTACTACTACTACTACTACTACTACTACTACTACTACTACTACTACTACTATTATTATTATTATTATGTAAAAGGGACAATATTTTTGAAGTCCAATGATGCATTTAGCTTTGTTAGGAATACTAATACTCTATTTCAAAATTTTGATAAAGTTGTGAATGAAGTTGGATAAGAAAATATTGTTTAGTACATTACTCACAATGATTCTGCTAATAAAGCAGTTGAAAGAAGGTTTGCAAAACAAGTATAATTCTTTTTTATTAGACTCTTTGTGATGTTGTACATTGCATTAATCTGATGTTGAAACTATAGAAGATGTTAGGTATTTTCTTACTATTGATAAGACTATGCAGAAAGCAAAAAAGGTGACCAAGTTCATTTACAATCGTACATGGATCTTGAATTTAATGAGAGAGAATTTTACCAATCGTAGGAATTTGTGTCATCCTGCTACTACAAGATTTGCAACTAATTTCTTATTACTTCAGTGTTTTATTCTAATAAAAAAGGAGTTGAGATAAATATTTATAAGTGATAAGTGAGTTGCATCTCAACATATTAGGTCTAATGTTCGATTAGAGGTTTCTAGAATTATACTTGAAAATATTGAATTTTGCTCTCAGTGTTAATTTGTCTTCTAAGTTTGTAAGTCTTTGGTGAGGGTGTTTCATCTAACTGATAGTGATTGGAAAGAAATAATTAGTTATTTTTATAATGTTATGAAGAGGGTGAAGGAAACAATTAAGGTCAATATGAAAAATAGAATTTGTTTTGTACACACCTTATCTTGTAGTCATCAATGAGAAATGAGATAGACAACTTTACTCTCTATTGTTTACAGTTGAGACATTTTTAAATCTTAGTATCTATTTCAGACCAACTTTTACAAAAATAAACTGAACTTAATAGGAGAATAATATTAACTATTACAACAATTATTACTCATAAGATGATACAAGATCCCCTTAACTCACAAATGGAGATTTATATGGATGCTTTTAGTCATTTTGGGATACCAATTACTATTTGTCAAAGAAAAAAACTTAATTTAGGTATGCATTTTTCTCATTTTTGTTACTTGTTGAAAATTAATCATCAGTTTATTTTATTTATAATGATACTTTTTGTCTTAAAGTTGCTTGGTGAGACCAATTCAGAAGTGATATTCCAGAATTGTAAAAGTTTGCGATTCGAATTCTAAGTCAATATGTGAGTGCAACAGGTATGCAAAGAATTAAAGTACATTTGAACTTGTTCATTCCAAGGAAAGGAATAGGTTAGAGCACAAAACATTAAATGACTTGATCTTTGGTCGATATAATCTAAAGTTTTGAGAAAAGTATGCTATTATTATTATTATTAAGTTAGATATATTTTCTTGCAATTTCGTAATAATTTAATTTTATTTGTTTGCTAGTACTCTTAATAGAACAACTAGATTTATAGGTTTAATTGATCTTAACCATATTGATTTTTTGGCGGATTAGATTTATGAGGAATCAAGTTTGGTATATGAGACTGAGAGAATATAATTTTATATGAGAAAATAATGACATGTTATTTGGTGCAATGAATTTGAATAATGGTGATGATGAGATTCCTCTCTATGATAAGGATTTTGTATCCAATGGGAACTCAGATCAATGCGATTTGAGCAGTTATTCGATTGAATAAAGCTTCAGGTTTTTATTTCTCCTCTTTTTTTAATTTCACTTATATTTCATGTATCTGTTAAATTCTATATATGCAATACAAATTCAAGTATAAATATTTTTGTTTCAGTTTTCACTTTTAGTTGGTTATTTCCTCAGTGTGAACTCTTATTATAAATTGTAATAGCTAGTGAGTCATAAATATTTATTATTCTTTTTATTTAATATTTTATATAATTATTATTTATTATATGATAAAATTGTAAAATTTTAAACACTTTATATTACCCCTAATTTTATATTTATATAATGATTAAATAATTTTTTTTTATATTAATTGAAGTTATTATTAACACGTGAAAAGCCCTATATACCTAGACGTACGAGGCTCTTTCAACCCGTAACTTATTGTATTGCACTAGTAGTCTAGTACTTTCATTCATCTCCGTTTTTCTCGCTTTGATCGCCTTCTCGCTACTCGTTCTTCTCGCTTAGCTCCTTCGAAAGCATCCCCTAACGATACAATAGCTATGAGTTCAATCATTCCTCCTGGCTGGTTTTGGTATTTTGATATTCCTTTGCCGTTGATATACTTGAAAAGTAATATTAATATAAATAAATAAATTATTATTATTATAATTTTTAAAAATATGGTTGATGTAAAATTATAAATTATATAGTACAATATATTAAGAGATTATTTTATAATTAAAAAAACTCAGATTATATTATAAATTTAAAAATTTATCTAAAACGGTAATTACTATTGGCCTGTACCAATTAAGTATCATACTATAACCAAATATAGTATCGGCTAACCACGGTGTTCATAACTTTAAGTCTGACACTCGTGAGTAATTCTCCATCTTGCAAAGTTGTGAGATGAGATCTTCCTCTAAACTGTATGGTGGAGTTTTTCTTTTGAATCATGGAAAGTGTAATGGGGTCTGCGCATACATCAGCCTCTGTTATTGGGGCTTATAATTTATTAATTTAATGAGTTATTTATTCGTTATAATTAATTTATTGATTTTATGGGGTTTAATTAGGGGAGGGCAATTTGTGGTTGATAGGCCTAAATTTAGTTATTTTTAACCTGATTCACAACCCAATTGTTATAAGCAAAACGATATCTAAAAATAACTATATTTATTTATTTAGAGAGTTGAGTCTTGAGTAGTTCAGATTTAGACCTAATTAAAAAATTAATTATTTTATATTTTAATTTTTAAAAATTATTTTCAAAATTTGACAAAACTGACCGGTTATCATCCCTAGGTTTAATTCATTTTAAAATAATTTTCAAATTCAACTAATTTATTGTAATTTTCAATTTTCCAAAAAGAAATTAAACTAAAAGGAAAACACGTGTAATATAAATCTTAATTGATGATTTCATCTCCCTGTCATTTGGCTGTTAGACATTTTTTGTCCTTAGGGATAATTTTGTCTATGTTTCGTAAAGTTGAACTAACATTAATTACAATTTTGGTTTTGAAATTAATTATTTGATTCAGATAAAGATAATAAAGCGACCCAATAAATGATCTAGATTAATGGGTCGAAGTTCAGATAAAAAATAGGTCTCAATTAGTGTAGACTGGGTCCATATCGTCCTTGTGATAGGGAGGGCCGATATGGAAACTATATAAAGGTTAAGGTCTTCTGCAGTTACTCAAGAAATCAGTCATGAGCATACGGATTCCTGACCCGTTAGGAAAGCTTGTGATTTGAAGAAACTGTAGAAAGCCTAGCCCATAAGTCAGTGATTACTTTCCACTAAAGGTCCCTAGAGATTCGGAGACGTTTAGAGTTCGAAATTGGCATCGAAATCTAAGATGAAACCGAAATTTAGGTATTCTACATAAACCTTCATTTTAATCCTTTCACGTAGATCTAGAGTATGTAACCAGGCTCCCACTACATATTAAGATTGGCATTTACCTATCTTGTGCTTGTAATGTCAGCATTGACGAATGACAATTCACAAGCACATTCTGATCTGATCTACTTTCCCCAACATTCAAAACTCTGACGCAAGTGAAAACTCAAATCACCTTGAAATTTCATCTCCCAAACAACCGAACCTTGTATTGATATTAAGAAACAATCAAACACCTATTTAATTTATTGTTCAAAACACTAGCCTCATTTCCTTAATCCAGTTACAAAGATCTTGTTTTTAATTGTTTACACAAGAAAATACCAAGTCAAATGCAAAACCTTGGGGCCCAAGCCCAGCAAAAAACATATATTACCATCTTTTTCTTCCTTGTTGACGTATTCAACAAAAAACCAAAGAACAAGCCTTGGTAGTCAACAGTCCAAATCTTTTCGCTATTAAAATTCTTAGTCTAAGCTTCAGAAATTATCATTATAAATACCCTCTTCATCCTCCATGAAGCTCTACATATTTTTCCTTGAAGAAACCATCATGAGGTCTCTACACATACTCGTGCTGGCAGCTTGTGTTATGCTTTGTATGCATGCTCAGAAATACGAAGCTAGCAGAATACTGAGTGAAGACTACTTGATCCGTAAAGAACTTGCACTGGAGAGTCTCCAGAGAGGTAACGTACCACCTTCAGGGTCTTCAGGTTGCACTTACATTCCTGGAAGTGGTGGTTCGGGCTGTCCAAGTACTGTTAACGAAATGAACTTCGCTGGTAACGCTTTGCCTCGACCCAGTGTCGTCTATCCTCGTCTCGTGGTTCCTTTTGGAGTGGCTGCTGCTACCCAACCCCAAGCGAAGACTGGTGAATAAGAGACGAGGCTCCATGCTCCAGAATCAGAAACACGAAAGCCTTTTCCAAGTGGACGCCATGTATTTTGATGATTAACAATTCAGTATAGAAGGCTAATAATCACCCCCTTTTCTCTAAATTGTTATTTCATTTTTGTACTACAAATTTTTTCATTTGTTAACCTTTCTCTTTTTAAGCAATGAAGAGAAAACTATGTAAATTGCTATATTCTAGAAATACAAAATGCCCTTTCTATGTGGTTTGTGTTGAGATAGGGAGCCTGATAAAATATATTGGACTTTACACCAAGCCTTCAGAGCGAAATATCGTTATGCTTTTGTATTCTATTCTTCCAGTGTATCGTTGTATCGAAAACATTCAGAGTAAAAAAAAAAAAACCTTAGCCACTCGTGAACGTAGCCATATTTTAGTGAATTACGTAAATTTGTATGTTCGTTTTATTTTCTGTACTATTATTTGATTATTGTGATTGATCGTTCATAACAGTTTGTGAACTGTTGTTTTAATCGATGCGAGTTAAATTGGACAACTATGTAAATTATTTTGTGCAATTAATAATTTATTCAATATTTATTGAAAATAATTAATTTGTAACACTAATACGACTTGTTTCTCCTCCTCGTAACGCGATTTACTTTCCATATCGACGGCTGGTTTGATAACGTTACTCTTGGTGGAGACTGACTCGGAACCCACAAACTTATGCTTAGATACATTTATTATCTGAGAATTACGTATTGTGATTGAAGATGCAACGACGGAGTAAGACATTACGTTGGTTTTGAACTACAATTAATTTAAGGCAGACGTCGTATGACCAGAACTAAGTCAAAAGTTTCAATATTTATCATGTTTTTGTGTCGGATTATTCTTCAAGAAAGTAAAAATTAAGCAGCTAGCAACCATAAAGGAATTGAATAGTACATCACGTTGAACGTATCCTGCATGAGACGCGGAACTAAATTTCCTGCCGAATGTTCACATTAAAAAGAGACATAAAAATTATATTACGACAAATATATAGTATATGATAAGTACTGTCACGAGACACCTTCCCTGAATTAATATAATATAATGATTTTGAATGAGTGAATATTATAGTTAAATTAGTAAAGTTGGCTTTGTAATTATATATTTAACCATCAAATAACAAATTTAATTCGATTGTTTGTAATTTGTTATAATGATCTTTTTTTAATAATTTGAAAATTTTTAAAGGACTTACGATTTAAATTTGATTAGACTTTGAATTTCTTTTTGACTTTTGACTTTTTTCTAGGTTATAGGAGTACTTTTAGGTTTTGAATGAAAATTGGATTGAACCCTCTAGATGCGAAGTTCATTAGATTTGAATTTAATTAAAAGTAAAGTTAATTTAAATTTTATCTATTAATTTTAAATTGAATTTGTAGTTTAAAAAATGGGACGTGGATGACCGCCCTTATTTTTTTAACTTATTAAGAATTTTTGACTAAGCAAATTGACTTTTTTTACTTATTAAGAATTTTTGACTAAACAAATTTGACTTTTTTTTCTTAATTAGATTAGCACGTAACTCGAGATAAGAGTCATGTAACAGCAATACTTGTAATTAAGAAGGGTGTAAAAGTTAATCAACAAAATTAATCAGCAAATTACGATTTAGAAGTGAGCTTTGGAGTAATTAATAAAAGCTATTTTTTTGTGACCAGAAGGTTATAAGTTTAAATCACGAAAATATCTAGTAATTTGTTGATTTTATACTAATTAATGTTGAACACTTCATTGTGAGCAAAGGAAAAGTGATTTTGATGTTTTGCACATCGAAAATCTTAGTGCTCTTGAATTTTGGGGAAAAACATGGAGCAACCTTTAAATATTATAAAGAAAACAAAACTTAAATTTTGTAATACTCTTAAATTTTAAAAAACTAGCAAATGAGTGTAAATATTCTTTTTTTAATGCATTTTGTTAATTTTAATGGAACATAAATTACAACCTTAAGCTTCTTCTTTTTTTGCCTCATAAATATTTTACATGTTACTAATTATGCAACACTCTTACATTCTTAAAAAGAAAAGTTGCAATTTTTTCTCTACAAATGGCTAAAATATGAATTTTAATTATGGAAGGTCAAAGACAAATTGATAATCTCTTTTTAAGGTTAGGGTCATTAAGCTGCCGAGATAAGGAAGTGAGGTCATGATCATCCCCTTCTTTACACGCAAACATGGATTTCCATAGTCTTGCACACAATCTTTTTCAACCAGATAATTAGAAAATAAGACCTTGAACATTAAAGGAACTTCATCCCTTCCACTAAATCAAAGTCAAGTCAAAACGTGGGGAGAGGGAGCGTGGAATTTGACCATTGACGTTCATGAAATCTGCAGAAAGAAGAGAGAAGACGTGTGATCCTTAGTTTGAAGATGAATTGTTATATTTACATATACTATTCTAACACTTGAGTCCATGGTCTAATCTCATAAGGAGGGCATCCCAGTAACAAGTTTTGCTAAATAAGCTTGACTGACACCTCAAGGGTTGTACAAGTTTTCTTTGTGCAAATTTTCATGGTTCATGACTCACATGTTAAAGCAGAACAATAGCTAAAAGCAATATGATTTCGAATAAAGCAATAGCATTTCACAATTCTGTCAGTAATTAATGGCAATCAAATTTACACGTCCAGATCAAAATTGAGCGCACCAATGAGTTTCAAGAGTGAAAGTCATGAAATCTGTGAAAGCTAGTAAGTTCAGATAACGAGAAATTCAAGGAATTGCTGCTTTCTAGCACATAAACAGGCCAATTTGAGAAGGTAATGCAATATCAACTCGGATTAATTTTGTTCCGTAATCTCATCTAGGTATGTATCAACAAGTGGAGTCTCATTACAAAATTTACTAACCACGCAATGGCATAAGTCCTCCTCAAGAGTATACCCTGTCTCGAGCATGAGATCCAAAACAAGTAGAGAGTCATCAAGCATATCACTTTGCAACAGACACCGAACCGCTGCTTCAAAAGTCTTCCGTTGTGGTTTCAACTGCTCCTTCAACATTGCAGTTAACCATTCCACCGCATCTGCTATATATCCGTGTGCACAAAATGCAGTAATGAAATGGTTGAAAGAACATGGATGTGGTTTCAAACCCCTTTCAGACATATCATCCAACAAGCTTTTCGCTTCTTGCATCTCTCCTCTTTCACATAATTTTTCAATAAGTGGAGTATAAGAGAGAGTCGATGGTCGTAAATTTCGATTTAGTAGTTCTTCTAATACATTTTTACTCTCATCCAACCTCCCCTCCTTGCAAAAGCCTCGAATCATGATATTATATATGTCAATATCACGAGCAACTCCCTTCTTGGCCATTTCATCAAACAATTCAAATGCCTCATTCACCCTTCCATGAATACACAGCCCTCTTATTATTGTGCGGTAGCTGAAAGTGGTTTCTCCATAACCTCTATCACACATCTCCTTATAGAGATTCATAACCTCCTCAAAATCACCAATTTTACAATATCCGAAGATAAGTGCATTATAAGTATACGCATTTGGAAGAATTTCCTTCTCAAACATTTCAGTCCAAAGCTTCCTAGCATCAGCAAGCATTCCAGCCCTACAAAGACCATAAATGATTGTGGAATATATTGATACATTTGGGCTATATCCTCTAGCCTTAAGATCACTGAAAATATTTAAAGCTTCAACATACATTTTTCTCTTGCAAAGGCCATAGATAAATTCATGATAGGTATGGATATCTGGAGCATGATTCCTAGCAATCATTAAACTAAAAAGTTGAGATACTCTAACAGAATATTCCTTCTCAGAAAATCCACGAATCAATTTGTCGTAAATAGGTTTACCCGGGTTCAACCCATTATTCAGAACCTGTCTAAGAAGTTGATAGCCTTCCTCTAACTTGCCTTCCACGCAAAATGCCCGAATCAAGCACTCCACAGTTTTGTCATTAACCTCTGCCACAACACCAGATTGCACCATCTCATTATACAATTCCCAAACAAGATCCGTCCTCCTAACCCTTAAGCAACAACACAAAACCTGATTCCAGGTCCCTATTGGTGGGCTCACTTTAGCCTCCTTCTGCTTCAACAACAACTCAACAGCTTCCTGTGCCGACCCTCGTCTACAAAGAGAACGGAAACTACGGGGTTGAGAAACTTCAACATTTTGATTTGGCTTAATCTCATCGTTGCTGGGTTCTACATGGAACTTAAGTATCTGGGTACAAGTGTATTGATAATTTCTGTATGTATTTTGACGCAAAAGTGTGACAATTGTTGAAAATGCTGTTCTTACCATCGATAAAATGCCGAATCCTTACAGTGCTGAGCTGTTGAATTCTTCCCCAAATTCCAAAACCCTCACGCAGCCAATCTAATTGATTGGGATTTCATACCTGCGCAGCCCTTTAAGTCTTCCAAGCGTTCCTGTTCATTCAACTAATGGAGGAGATCACTTCAATCCGTTATATCAGTACTCAGTTTCTGAGAGCACCTTCAGTTGGGTTGTACTTCTTTCTCGGAAAAGATGAATCAGAAGAGGCCTTTTTGGTATTTTCACATATATTATTGGTATTTTTTTCTCGGAGAAAGAAACGCGTCGTTTTGGACTTTAAGCCATTACTTCGGTTCCCCACTCTCTTAATTAAAGATTTTAAGTTTACTTAAATTTTAAAAACAATTGTGAAGGTGGTATAAGACCTTTAGCCAACTCACTAACCTTCTTTTCTCTTTCACTTTTTTTTTTTTTTTCCAAGTTCTGCCGTTTATACAATGAATCAAAAGTCTGCGTCGATGGATTCAGTTGGATCAAGTAAACCGCACTAAAATTGGAGCTAGAGAAGAAAATCAGTAATTTCCCTATTAGTTTCATATGAAAATGAAAGAAAGGAACAACAAAAGAAAATTTGATCCTGGAAGAAAACATTTACATGTTATCTCCGTTACAGCTATAGGATCATCCTTAGAAGCACTAATTGAATTGCCTAACTCTTTTTTAACACTTCTGCTTCGTGCAGTTCAATCAACAGCTTCAGTTGATGCTGCACCAGCATTGATCATGTCGAGTTCATCAGCCTTCTCCATAACAATCTCAATCTGCGTGTGTTTCGGAGATCAGAGTCGAGAAAAGTACTACAAACCAATACAAATTCATGTTTATGGAAGAATCCACACCTTGGCCTTCTGAATAAGATGGCCTTTTTCAGTGTCCTTTGATTCCACAGTTGAGGTCCTTATCTCTGTTTTTTACATCCAAAAACATAAACTCTTTCCATCAAATCAGATAGTTTGTAAAATTGAGACAAGGAGTTTACGACTTTCTTACTCTTCTGGATTGCCAGTCCATTGCGTTTCAGAATCTCAGAAATTGTGATGACAGTAGGAATAGCTGATTTTGATAAGAATAGATCAGATCAACATTCCAAGATCAAACACACTTCATCAAGACTAAATGCAAAACTAACATGTTTCCCAGAACAAACAACTTCACTACAGGAGAAAAATGGTATTAAAACTGAGGAAAAAGGTTTAAAGAAGTTGTACCCATTCCAAGGGCATTTAGCTCCACGGCATTATACTGCCTGATGTACCTCTGGATTAAAGGAAAGGTCAAAGTTAGACAAAAATACTCACGAGTTATGCCTAACACTTCACTCTGATGAACTTCAAAGAATAGCAGAAAGATTCAAACCAGTGACTTCGTGATAAAGTATGAGAAAGATTAAGAATAAGCGCAACTCGCAGACAATTAGTTAAAACCATATGATTTGCAAAGGAGATCAAGAATATCTACTTTCTTGATCATCAAATGCTTTCCCCGATATTCTTGAAGAACTACATTCCAAAGACACCACAATCATCCCAAGACAAGTTTAGAAACTAAACAAGGACAAAATTCATCAAAACAAGAAGCACGAAATCGAAGAGAAGAACTTTCTTTTCTGCATAACCCCTTCAATAAAACCCAAGATGAGATTTTAGGAACCCACAATAGAGAGTATACAAGGAAGCGAACCAACTCCGAGAATCCGATAAAGTTGGAGACTTTATGAATGAATACCTTGGCAAGTTTGAGGTAGAAGATGAAGGGTCGCTTGTTGTTGGAGACTTGAATCACATTAGTCTTCCTATTCTTCAGAGGAGAAGACTCAGTGACGATAACGGGACTAGTGGCAGTAGAGAGCAGGGAAGCTTCAGAAACAACAATAAGATTGTTGTTGGCGATGACACTATTAGAAAGAACCTCCTCCACGGACGACTTCTTAGTGGGATGATCGTGATCAGTGTTGTGCTCTGGAACAAGAATCACAAAATCCTCCATGACTGACTCAAATCCCCAACTCTCTCTTAGTTCCCCTCTCCTCAGTGGTTTGTTGTGAATAGCGGGAAAGTTCGTTAAGCAAAGAGACTGCAAAATGAATAATAGATGGAGAGGAGCTTACGCTTTGAAAGGTAGTATTTAAGCGGAGGTTTAGAGAGAGTTTAGCCAATGAGGAGCCCACACGTATTAGTGGAGGTTATTTTTGGCGGGCAGAGTCTAACTGAATAATCCCATCCGTTCCCCTGCAGTAGCTCTCTGGTTAGTTATTGGATTGATCAAGAAAGAAGAAGAGTCAACACGTGGGTTTAGCCAATTAGCCTGAGCTTCCAGTCTTGGTTTCTTAGGCTTGTTCTTACTGGATCAATTGCACTTCCCGAACTTCTTAAGGTCTAATTTTCCTTAAAGTCTGTCGACTTCACATGGGCTATATCACAGGCCTGTACGTGATACACTTTTAGTTTTTCTTTTTTTTTTGGAAAGCACACTTTTAGTTTTTTTTTTTGCTAAGGCAATATTTGATTGGACATGAAATTTTTAATGGAATAAAATAATTTATAATATAATGGAATGTAAATAAATCTAATATTAAAAAATTATTATTTGAGAATGACAGAAGGATTCAATGTAATATAGTTAAATATTGTTTGAAAGATTAATGAAATGAAATGAAATGTATATATAATAATAATGAACGACTATTCTACCCTTGAAAGAACAAATCATATATTAAGAGATATAAAACATAAGGTTAAGGATATAATTGATATTATAAAAATTATTGAGGGTATATTAGGTAGTATATATTTATCAATTTATATTTCATTTTAAACCTCCCAAATTGAAAGTAACTCATTTTTACTGTTTATGATTGAATAGGATGCAATGGTAAACCTTTCCCCTCCATCCTATTTCATTATATTATATTATAAACCCTCCTCTCAAACGATGGAATAATATTACATTCCATTCCATTCCGTTACTAATCGCCCTATCAAACATGGTCTAAAGATGAATTATATTGAAACTTTTTTATTATAAATAATATAATATATTTTGACTTAAATTTATAATATCAAATATTATTAAAGTTAGAAAAGCTATATATATACACACTTATCTCTTAAGTGTATTAAGATGTTGTTCGTTTAAATAACTTAATCCTTAAATTTTAAAATTTATTTGAACAAAACTATTTTATAAATTTGTAAAAGTTAAAATTTTAAAAACCCATAAAAATGAAAAACAAGTTCAAATTTTGTAACATTAACTTAAAAAATACGTTGAATACAATGGTCAAATTCCATATAATATTGTTAAATTATAACAAGAACATATACATAAATATATTTTTTAATAAAATAAAAATCAACATATATCATATCTCGCATTTTAGTAAAACTTTTACTAACTGTTGTTGTTATTATTGTTGTTAGAGCAGTAATAATAACCAAAGCAAAGAAATGATATGTTTAACTAACGTGTGAAAATTGAACGAAATATATCATAAGCTTGAAGAGACTGGTACACAAGAGAGAAGAAGCAAATGCTGTGATGAGATTTTTTTTTGTAAAAATTTGTAGATTTTCTTTTAGTTTGAGGTTTAGAAGATAGCAATTGATTATTGTAATTAGTTGAATGTTTAAAGGGAAATGTGATTTGATCATGGAATATAGTGATTTGAAAGGTAAATCTGAAAACTATAAATATACTTTTCAGATTGATTGTGGTACTATCGTTTGTCCTTAATTCTATTATTACCATTTGAGCTCTCTGGATCTGGATTTCAAGTAAATTGACTTTTAACTTTTTACTAACTTTTTTTGTGGATTTGGAGCAATTATTTCCTTTTTTTCAATAACTATTTTTTATGCATAAAGTACTAATTTTATCTTATTCAATATTGACATTCTTTGTTATTTAATTTGTTAAGTAAATTATTTAAAATAGATAATATAAATTATTATATTATTTAAATTTTATGTAAATGTATTTATATAATAATTAATAAAATATAAGACACATTAACTATTAATTTAGCAAGGTGGTCCACGTAAGATGGGAAAGATGAGGTGGTCCACGTAAGATGGGCACAGGTGATCTGAAGCCTAATACACATCTTAAACCTGACATTACTGAGCAACTAATCATGCGCAATGATTGAAACCAGGTGCGAGCGTGTGAGCATTACAACTTTAGAGCTAAGTAATGAACTTGGGATTAGTTTTTTTTGTTCTTCTCTGCATATTAAAAAGATCATAATCAT
>JANIPN010000219.1:87114732-87126493 GCA_027478595.1 Erythroxylum anguifugum
GTTGGCGTGGAACCCATGTCTGGAAGAAGGCAGGTGTGGATAATTTGGTGCCTCCAAAAATTGTGTGGTGCCGACGGTCTCAAGATCCTCCAGTTCTTTTGAATGAAATGCAGCAATTTTATGGGCATGCCCCAGCAGTGGTGGATCTCTGTTGGAAAGCTGGTGCAGTCGTGCCAACAAAGTATCATTGTATGATGAAAGTTAATGGCTTGTCACGACCTATGAACTTTTCCTAATGCTGGTTGGCTCAATTTGCAGAAATAATGGCTTGGACCACACCGTTTTATACACCTCAGCAATGTCGAATGTTTTAGAAGTATTCAGGGTAGATGCTTAACAACCTAGGTTTAGTTCAACTGCTTAACAAAGTTAGTGCTCCACTGTTAAGAAGTAGTTATTCATGTAGTTGATTTTATTGCCTGATTCTTAATCTGTTAGTGAATCCTTACTCTCAGTGCCTGCTTTCAAGCCAGCTGTTGAAGGCAATATACATATTGATATGGATAGAGGCAGGTTTCGTTGATTGTCACTTTTCATATGTAACTTTGTTGAACTATTGATTTAATGAAGTATGCTCTTGTTGTTTACTTACTCGGGAGGGCATAATTTTAGGTTATTATCTGATACAAGATGCAAATTCATCCACTCGAAGCAGTTGATCAACTTTGCATAAGATTCAACGATACAATGGTAACCTTTTGTGATATACAAAGCTATTGAAGTTTTTGTTTTAACAGTACGTAATATAGTAATGAGAACGATAAAATTCATTTGATTATTTACTTAAATTATGTCCATCATAAACTTTTCGTCAGTAATTTTCCCAAAAATAATGTGCTTAAGTATTTCATAGCTTTGAAGACTATTTCCTGCATTTTCTTCATCATCTTGAGCTTTAAACTCATCAACATAGTGATCAATTTACTCCACATTAACATAAAAAACTTATGGTAATATATAGAATTGACGGAAACTCCAACAATTTAGAATTAGCCCTCTTGTTTTCCAGATAACAAGTTTTTCTCTATTCACATCTAAGCCCGGATATCGCTTTTTCACACACTACTCTTGTCAATTTAGTATGGCCGCCATTTCTAAAGAGGACAAGCTGGTGGACGAGATCTATCAGCGTCTGAATGTTGAAGAAGACGAAAGTACTCTGGAGTATAATGACGTCACCGCAAATGGAGAACCGGTATTACCAGGTATTGAATGGCAACACTGTGTCATCGGGAGATTGGTGACAAAGAAGATAATTAATTTTCCTATCTTTAAGCAGATTATGGCCAGTATACGGCGCCCAGTTAAAGGTTTATTGATCAAAGAACTGGGTAATAATGTCTTTATTTTCCAGTTTTTTCATCACCTCGATGTGGAAAGAGTGCTGAAGGATGGACCATGGAATTATCAACAACTCCCACTGCTACTACATCGCTTACAACCTAATGAGAACCCCCGCCAAGTTGAGTTGGTAAAATTAGAGTTATGGGTTCAAATTCACAATATTCCAAACGGTTTTATGTCTGAACGACTCGCGGTGGATGCTGGCAATTATCTTGGGGACTACTTGGAATCCGACCCAAGGAATTTTTTGACAATATGGCGCGACTTTATGAGAATTCGGGTGACAATTGATATTCGGAAACCTCTCAAACGGAAACTTTTTGTGAAGAAATCACAAGGGGAGAAAGTCTGTTTGGATTTCAAATATGAACGATTGAATACCTTCTGTTACTTCTGCGGCATTGTTGGCCACACGGATTGTTTTTGCCATCTTCTGTATGCCCACCCACAAATTCCTCGAGAGAAATTTGCTTATGGCCCATGGCTGAAGGCGGAATCTAAGAGAGTTAACCAGGTTGGCGCTAGATGGTTGAGGTCGGAAACTGATCTTCCATCCGACTCCAACGCCCATCCCCCAGATGATCAGGCGACATCTGACCCCATTCCGGGGAGCTCTCAGGACAGTGGAAAGTCAACCAGTAGCGCCGACAATCAGGGACTGCGCATCCCATCAGTCACTCCAATCAGTAGGGAACCACAGCGTCAGGAGGCGCAGCCTCAGGCAGTACCTGCACTACTGCCAACTCCCGCTCACATTGCGTCCTTTACATCTCCGGCAGCCGACACAATAGTGCTTTTTGATTCTAAGCGCAGACGTATCCAGGAAGAAACGGCGCTTGCCAGTGGTGACATGGCTGAAGAATATATCCCGAGTACATTCGAGTCTGGGCCAAAAAACTTGAAATCGGTGGGCTTTGTTTCTGAAGCCCACCGCCATATATGAGTACTTTAAGTTAGAACTGTCGGGGGCTTGGGAACTCCCGAACAGTCCGAGCTTTACAAGACATTGTGTTCTCAAAGAGATCCACTTTTATTTTTCTTATGGAAACAAAAATTACTAGAGAAAGACTTGTATCACTAAAAACGAAGTTGGGCTTCCAAGGTATGTTCACGGTGGACCCAGTTGGAACTAAAGGTGGTTTGGTTTTATTGTGGAGGGATAAGGAAATGGCCCAACTGCTTAGTTACTCTCCCAATCATATTGACGTTGTTGTCTGTCTTGAGGGAGTTAAACGTTGGCGTTTAACTGGCTTCTATGGCTTTCCAGAAAGGCATCATCGACGACTGGGCTGGGATCTGCTTCGGCAACTACAACCGAAATCGCCGCTGCCATGGTGTGTCATTGGTGACTTCAACGATATAATGTTCTTCTCTGAGCAACAAGGAAACCTTCCACCCTCTCGAGCGCTGATGGAGAGTTTTTAGCAGGCGTTATTGGATTGTCGGTTATATGATTTGGGGGCCGAGGGTTCACTGTTCACTTGGGAGAATCGACGTAATGGTTCAGAATTGGTGCGAGAAAGGTTGGATAGGGCGGTGGGAACGATCACATGGTCCTCTTCGTTTTCAAAGGCACGACTTTCTATCTTACAAACGGATTCTTCGGACCACTTACCAATCTTTCTATCACTGGGAATTCATTTGAAAGTTTTTGTGCAACGTCGCTTCCATTTTGAGAACGCATGGACCTTAGAAGATGCATACCGACATAGAATAAGTCAACGATGGTCGACAGGCATACGGTGCTCGCTTCACGAAAAACTCCGCCAATGCTCTCACGACTTACAACTTTGGGCAAAATCGTAGGATATGCAGTTTCACAATTAGCTAAAAAGGATTAAACAGCAGCTGGCAAATTTGCGTCACCACTCGATAGTTCATATGGAGACGCTACGAGCATTGGAAAAACAATACAACGACACTCTCCTCCAACATGAAATGTATTAGAAACAGAGATCTAAACAGCACTGGCTAGCAGAAGGTGATGCCAATTCGAAGTTTTTTCATCTCATGGCCTCTCACAAGCAGAGGAAGAATGTCATTTCTAAACTCAAAAACAATAATGGGGAATGGATTGATTGGGATTCAAGACTCCCGAACTTGCTGCTGGAGTACTTCCAAAACCTTTTCACTTCTACATGTGGAGATATAAGCCCAATCTTAATGAATGTGGAGCGTAAGGTCACCCAACAGCAAAACGATTTTTAATGGCTCCATATACTGAAGGGGAAGTGCGCCACGCCTTGTTCGCTATGCATCCCGACAAGTCACCAGGGCCAGATGACTTCAATCCTGGATTCTTTCAGATGTATTGGGACATAGTGGGGAACGATGTTAGCCGAGAATGCCTCAGCATTTTGAATGGAGCTCACCCCATGCTGGGGCTCAACAGAACCAACATCATTCTGATCCCAAAGAAGCACTCACCTGAGGTGATAGCTGATTTACGGCCTATCTCCTTAAGCAACGTTACTGACCGTATTGTTTGCAAAGTACTCGCCAATCGCTTAAAACAGGTCTTACCTCAGATTATTTCAGACACACAAAGTGCGTTTGTGCCTCATCAACTAATTACAGATAATGTTATTGTGGCATATGAGCTTTTTCATTGGATCAAGAGGAAAACTCAAGGAAAGATGGCTTTTAGTGCGCTCAAAACGGACATGAGTAAAGCCTATGATCGTATTGAATGGGAGTATTTGCGCCAGATTATGTTGAAGTTGGGGTTTCATGACGTCTGGGTTTCCAAGATTATGGCCATAGTTACATCGGTATCCTACTATTTTGTTAGAGGTATCGACGAGTACGGACCTTTGCTCCCTAATCATGGCTTACAACAAGGAGCCCCTTATCTCTGTATTTGTTCATCTTGTGTGCAGAAGGTTTATCGGCGAGTATACACAAATCACAGGCTCAAGGTCTCATTAATGGGCCGGTAATAGCAAGAGGGGCTCAACCAGTGTCTCATCTGTTTTTTGCAGATGATGCTATCTTCTTTACTCGAGCTACTGTGGAGGAGGCGACACATCTAAAAACTATCTTGCAACAGTATGAGACTGCGTCAGGCCAACGAATCAATCTCAGCAAATCAGGTATATCTTTTACTCTTAATACTGTACCTACAGTGAAGACTTCAATATGCCAGACATTGGGGGTGGAGGAGATTGCAGAACACACTCATTATTTAGGCATGTCGTCTGTCATTGGAAAGGGTAAGCGTCAGGTGTTTCAATATGTGATCGAGAAGCTTACTAAGAGATTACAAGGATGGAAAGCAAAGGTGTTATCCAAAGCAGGAAAGGATATCTTACTGAGGAATGTGGCCCAGGCTATGCCGAATTACTAGATACATGTAAAGAGTTGGAGACTTTGATGAATGGTTTCTTCTGGCATAATGGTGTTCGAGAAAATAAAGGTTTACGGTGGCTACGTTGGAAGAAAATTGCCATCCCAAAAATTTATGGAGGCTTGGGATATAGGGATTTGAGGCAATTTAATCTTGCTCTTTTGGCAAAACAAAGATGGCGCATCCTCAAACACCCGGATTCAATTGTGGCACAGATCCTAAAAGCCAGGTATTTCCCTAACACGGATTTCTTTTCAGCAGAGTTGGGGCATAATCCAAGCCAAATATGGAGAAGTATACACGCGGGAAAATCCCTCCTACTTTGGGGCTGTCGAAGACGGGTTGGGGATGGCCAAGATATACACATTTGGCGAGATCCATGGCTAATGGATAAGGAGGATCCATTTGTACAATCAGCTTATCAGGAGCAAGTGGAATGTGTGGCTGAGCTGATTCGGGACAATCGATGGAAGGAGGACGTAATTCGACAAATTTTCAGTCCCAGAGACGTAGAGCTCATTTTACAGATTCCACTTAGTTTTTCAAGGCACAAGGATAAGTGGATGTGGACTCTTAACCATCAAGGTGAGTATAGAGTTAAAGAAGGCTATCGGCTGGGGATGGAAGGCGTTGATTTAGAGTTTAGAGAACCAGGTTTTCCTTGGGAGAAGATTTGGCAGCTTCGTATACCAAGTAAAATTAAACTCTTTATCTGGCGTCTGGTAAGAAAGACTCTTCCCTGTCGAGTCACTTTAAAACAACGACACATGGACATCCTTGACACTTGTCCTATATACACTCGAGGCCCCGAGAGTGACCACCATATTTTTCTGCATTGTGAGTTTGCTATTTCTGTTTGGAGTCTATACTCTATGGTTTGGAATTTGGCTCCTGATGCCATGGTTCAACCTTGGCTGGCTTCGATTATGACGGATTACCCGAAGACACACCAGGAGGAGGTTTGTATGATCTTATAGACATATGGACTCACCGCAATGACGTTATATGGAACCAAAAAATGCAGGCACCATCTTATGTTCTTCGGAGAGCCAACACAACACTGTTGGAATGGATCACTGCTCAGAAGAGGAAAAACAATACAGCCGTCAAAATTCCACACCATCCATCTCAATGGGAGGCTCCACCACCGAATCATTTTAAGTGCAATGTTGATGTGGCGCTTTTATCTTCTGGCTCTTATGGATTAGGTATGGTGATCCGGGACTGCAAGGGACTTAATTGTGGAGGCCAGCTACTAATCTTACCAGGTTGGAGGGACCCTCAAATAGGTGAAGCATTATGTTTTCGCGAAGCACTAAGCTGGATCAAGAACCTCCCTTTTGCTCCCATTTGTGTGGAAACGGACTGTCAAATAATTACACATTTCTTGACATCCACATAAAACTTTCCTTCTTACTTTTCGATGATTCTTGAGGATGTTAAAGCTCTTATTAATGAGCATCGGTTTATTTCCACTGCTTTTGTCAAGCGACCAGCGAATCAGGTAGCTCATACGATAGCTAGAGCGGCCAATTCTATGTCTGGTTTTGAATGGGGGGTATGCCCGCCCACTTTTCTGTATGATGTTTTAGTTTTCGATATGAATAATATGCGCTGAGCGCATCTGAAAATGTTTCAAAAAAAATGTTCAGAATTCAGATATTAGCAAGAAGTACAAATGTAGAAAAAATATAACCTATTTTTAAGTAATAATCAAAATTTTTTACCGTGATCAAAAGTTTTAACATCTTTTAATTTACATCATGATTGATTTGGAGTTGCATAATTGTTGTGGAACTCAGCCTTTTGTTTTGAATCTTGAGTTTTGTAGGTTGTATCAGGAAGTGCACATTTGGTAAACTAAGAGATCATTTGATTCAAAATTTCCATGGCTACATCGTGGCAAGAACAGAGTTCTTGAATGGGTTTGTGATGGCTTAAATGATATACATGTCCTATTAGAAACCTTTCATTTGGATAATATGTTCCAAAAGGTTAATAAGCTTAACTAAAGGTATGATTTTGATTGTATCCCAGCAGTTGTTAAGAGAGTATCATAGACATCACTATTTCTTTTTTTCCCTGGATATTAAAAAAATCATAGTCATCAATCATGGGGTGACTGGTGAATCAGGATTGTATATTGGGTTGGGACCCAGTTGAATTTGATAGATCAAATGATACATTTAAAATTGAAGGGTAAAGGGTGGGCCAGGAGACAAGATGTGCGTGGGGTCCAATGTATATGATTTGAACTCTTCTTATTTATTTATTTATTTATTTTTTATTTTTTATATGCCTTCAAAATCATATGCAATTTGCCATCCTTCCTTCTACTCCAGGTCAGGTCTTCCTCCAAAGTCACACTTTTATCTGGGCCTTACAGCTCACAATCGTACCCCACAACCCCTAATCTCTCCCTCTATATACGATATAAATTAATCTTTAAAATATATTTATATTTAAAATTTTTCTTTATTAAGTGGATAAATTAAATCAGTGTCTTTTTTGAAGTTGGAATCCCATTGTTAGAATAGAATAGAAGGTGTTGAGTATTTTTAACCAATTTCATATTTATTAATTCAAGTGACTCCAAAGCATTTTCATACCTTCGAATCTTCCCCTATTCGGTTATCACAAATACCAACTATCTCTGTCGAAATATTGAAATATAATGGGCGCAAGCAAACATTTATATTAAGAGTCAAAACAGAAATTACCTAACATATTCATCAGAAAGCGCTTTCTGCCACCCGATTTAAGTTGGCACTCACAACTACTTTCTTTTCCTATATCAATAGATTTATATTTTTATTTTTAAGATATATAATAACAATAATAATTTATAAATCACATGTTTGTCCTTGATCAACGATGTTATGTGAAAACATATAGGTCTATCTGACAAACTGTGGATTGCATTAGCTGTTAGTTAATTTAATAAGCACATAATATCAGTTGTTATTAAAGATGTTTGATAAAATTAACTATTTAATATTTGTTGTTGATACGTAACATGACTTATGAGAGCATGATTTTGAAAAAAATTATAAGGGCATGAATATTATATTTCTTAGTATTTCGTTGAATATTCATATAATAATTTAGATTTAAATATTTAGTTTTACAAAAATTAAGTTTATAACTTTAATAAAAACAAATAATAATAATAATAATTCAACGTTAAATTTTCTATTAATATGAATGATGCAGTGAGTTATATCATATTAGTATTTTTCATATAATATGTATGAATTTTATTATTTAATAAATCAAAAATATCTATAATTATAGTATGACACATGTACGATATATAGTAGTTATATACTAAAAATATTTATTTTATGTAATTCTTTACATTAAAAACTTAATATTATGGTATTTTTAAATGTAAATTAATATTATAAAATTAAATAAATATTTAAAAATTTAATTAACCCTTTTATTATATTCTTCCAAAATTCATGACATAATTGTACGATAAAAAAATCAAAGTAAAAGTTGAGAGTAAAGTGGAGACTAATACTGTCATTAGGCAAACAACTGACTCTAAAAAATCTTTTTATGGAGCTTTTAGAAATCAACTTATTGAAGTTGAATAAGCTAACTAATAAGTTATTCATCAAACATATCAAGTATTTTTTTAAGATAGTCCAAATATTAACTTTTAATCAATAAGCTAAAAAAATGGCTGATAAATTTGTTTACTAAACACTTCTATAATTTTGTAATATAAAGATGTGGGATTGGGCAAATTGGGCATAGCATTAGGGAAGTTGGTGCTCTGTTGATTAGAAGTTGTAAGGACATTATCAAAAGGGTTTAAGTGCACTTATTTGGTTACGACGTCTTATCTTTGATTGCCTTTTTTCTGGTTGACACATGAGCATCTGGGAGAACCCCATTTGTCACACTACTCATTAACAGCCCAACTAATTTACTTAATTGCGTTAAAAATATGAATAGTTTAGGTGAGAGGATGGTCTATTTTATACACTAACAAGAGATAAGGGATATTCTCAATGTTGCAATCAATCTATTTTTTCTTTCGTTACTCACTAGTCGAAGCTTATTAGACACGTGTAGATGACCAGATTAGTTCGTTTTAATTTCACGTACAAGTCCATTCTTATTTTTATATTTAAAAATTCCATATGATTTCACTTCTTTTAAATAATATTTTTATTATTTATTTTTTAAAAATAACATATGATGTAAAATATTAAGAACAACCTTTTACTAATTTTATATTGACTTATTTTAAAAAAATCATTATTACAATCAAACACTTAACAATAAATTACATAATAAATATTATTAAAATCAATTATTAAAAAATTGAACTGATTTGGTGGGTTCAAGACCAAAAGCTTTAAATTGACTAATTTATTTATATGATTTTTGACGTTTTGATTTAATTTAATTTAATAATCTTTATTGTTGAAAATTAATTAAGTAATCAGTTAGTTTTCGCAAATTATTCAATTTTTATAAACCAAAATAAACTAATTAATTTTTTTAAAATTTTTTTAATTAAACTTCAAATTCTTCAATTGTTAAGGACAGTCTATTTTATTTTTATTTAACTAATTTTATGATAGTCTAATATCAATTGAACTTTTTAAACTTTAAAATTGTTATCTTATTGATTTAACTTCTACTCCAACTTGTAAATATTTGATACCGCATTTTAGGGAGGTTGTGCCAACTTGTAAATAAAGAAATGGAGAATGGAATATTAGTAGGTGCAGCGCTCATCAGCTAATAAAAGCATAAGATTCTTGAACTAAACATTAGAAAACTAAATCTTCCAGCGGTGGTGTGTAACATTTTTCTGTGCCCACTTAATCTGCCTTTGGACCATAATTAAAAAATATTATTATTATGGTGTGCAGCCTAATAAGTCCGAAAGCTTCCAATCATTTGGTTAACGACATCTTTACGTGCCTACTTATATGATACGTTCTTCAGTAGGTTTGTACAGTACACATCTACGCATATTAAATAAAAATTTGCTTGCATTTAATCAATATTTTGAATTTTGTAATGAAATTCAGAATATTGTTGAGCATATTAAAATTCTAGAAATTTTCTCCTCAAATCTTAAATTTATGAAAATTGTTAAAGGTAAAGTTACGTATTCCTAAATCATTTAAAACTCTGCGCTTCAGCGAAATTTTTACTGAGTTGGTTGTAATTTAAAATTAAAAGGTATCACTAAAACATCCTAACGTTTAACATGCACAATATACAAATATTATGTATGTTACTACTACAATTTAATATTATTTTTAAAAAGAATAAAAATTTATTTTTGTTATTTTTAACTATATTTTAATTATGTATTAGATAAGTACATAATTTTAAACTTAAAAGAGGTGACTAAAAATTTAAAAATCTCAAATTTTACTCAATTTTAAATAGTAACATAAATTTTTAAAAATAGTTTTCATAAACATAGCCTTTTTTAAGTTCTCCTTTAATTATCATGTCACATTATTATATTTATTTTACATATGAATTTTATTATTTAATAAGTTAAAATTTTCAAATACCTTAAAATAATTATGAAATAAAAATATATAGCAAACCCATTATTTGACACGGCTCATTATGTCTTTTATATTAATAAAAATTTAATATTGTGCTATTTATGTTAAAAATTAAAATTCATAATATTTTAGTGGTACTTTTTAATTTTAAATTAGTATTATAAATTAAGTATAATTTGATATTTTTATTATAATTAACCTTTATAAAAATTGGACGGTTTTGTGCCAACGAGGCTTACCAAGTTTGGTTAGTCTGATTCTTTCGCATAATAAAAATAATTATTAATAGCATTTAATAATTGTGACTTTGAGGCGATTAGTGGGCCAAAAGCCGAACCATAAAATACTTTTTCGAGAAAAAGAAAACACCTTCACAAAATAATCAATATTATATTGTTTCCAACCAACCAAAATCAAATTTGAAATTTCAGTTTAACTCCGTGAATTGACGCCGTTAACACCGACTGAAGAAAGGTTTGAAGTACTATAAAAACAAACAAACGTTGACAGAAGCGAACATCCAACAAAGACACGCACGCTGAGCTCGATAAGATACAACAGTGCTTCCGTTTCCTTCGCAGATCAGTCCCAATTCTGGTGAGTTTTTTTACAGAAAGAAGAAGCATTCTGCTTCTCTGTATTTGGATCTGTTTCCTGTCTCGCAAATGCTTGTAATGTGGGTTGAGATTGAATGTTTAATGCATTTGCTTTTTTGATCCATTCCCTGTCGTCTTCTGCTGGTTCTTATCTGCTCTTCGATCTGTTCTCAATTGTAAAATGTGGCTACTTTTTTTTATTTTTCTTTCTGGGTAATTCAATGGAATTTTGAATGGCTATTCTTTCTTGGTTTTTCATTGTCTTTTAGTACTTCCAATTTTCATGCTTGCTTGCTGGAGAGAGTAGGACTGGAACTGGAGCCAAAAAGTTTGAAGCTTGAACATTTTTGGTGCTCAAAGCAGTTACTTTGATTTGCTAGAGTCGTTTCTTTTGTAATCGTTCAAGCTTGCGCTGATTGGTGTCAACCATTTCTTGATTTCAGATGGACTTTTACCTTGGATTGCTTGTCGTTATACTGGATTGGGAATATAATCATCTCTGAAATGGATTCTTGAAATCCCAGTTTTTGTTTAATTATGTAATTTCGCAGCTCAATAACCCCACTGTCTGTGGAAAATGCTTCTGTTTTCTGCTTACTTTCTCTTAGATGGTAAACATTTTCATTCTTGGCAAAAACCATTGCTTTAATTTTCTCCTTCACTTCATGGTTTCTGATTCATTAAGCAGAAGTTTCGTGTTCATTGGTATCTGCTGTTATTTTGAGTTATGTAATAAATATTATAATTAACCACAGGATTTGAACACTGGAACTTGTCTCATTTGCAGCTACTTCTTTTGATTTTCCAGTGAGCAGCTGTTGAATCTCTCATCTTTAAACCTGCCATGTTTTGTATAGTGCAAATACAATAATCAAATTTTTGTTTCCTGTGTAAAGGCCAGAGAGTTATTTGACATCTCAGTT
>JANIPN010000219.1:87130780-87149588 GCA_027478595.1 Erythroxylum anguifugum
GCGTGTCTGTTCAGGCAAACTTGTATTAATTTCTTACCATTAGACCGATGACCCCTCATTGATGGAGCGTCATCCTTTTTTGACCTTAAGTTTACTGCCAATATTCTGAATTGTAAACCCACTTGAGCACTTGCCATGAAATGGCCTTCCGGTCCTCCAGGAACCCTTAATTTCCTCCAACTAAACAAACTTGAAGGGGATAGCCTATGCATGTCGTTTTCAGATTTTAGTCTTAGAAATAACACATGGCTTGTGATTAGTGTGTTATCCCAAGAAAAGTCTGTAGTCTTTAAAAGTTATTCTATTTAATGTGTGTGGCGTATAAGACTGTGAATTTGCGTGCAAGAAGCAAAGTCCTGAAGCTAGCGAACAAATCCAGAGTATCTGTCTTGTTGAACAAAGCATGTGATGTGGAGAATTAGGGTTAAACTGTAGAAAGTGGGACTGCATGTCAATACGAGACCCACAAAATAAAAGCGACTCACTCTCTTACTCAACCCCTTTTACGTATATAAGGGCCCATGAAAAGAATGCATGCCCAAATCAAAATCTAACACTGTCTCTTTCCCCAGCTCTTTCTTTTCTTTCTCTCTGTGCACTGCTTCTATGAACACGAACAGTTGAGGGGAATGCTGTCTGGTTCGAGACCCTTCACTTGAAACATCTCCTGAATGATGTCGGACCAGGCTTCATTCCCCTCAACAAACCAGACAAATGGGAAGTCTCTATGCATAGGAGAAACTCAAACTGATCAATCATCACTTGCACTGGCCTGATGTTTTGGTAAGTATATTTCTCTGATCTCATGTTGCTTTGTCTTTCGTTTATTTCCAGAACCAAGAAAGATCCTTTAACCATTAGTTTATAGTGACTGCTTTGGCAATATTACTTTGACGATTAGTTCAACCAGAAGGTATTGACGTGGATACAAATCTTTCAGTATCATCAACCTAAATTCGATTGCCACCATCTACGTTTCTATATGTTGAGAACGCTTCAAGAGGGAGAAACTGTGCAATCTTTTCATCAGAAGTTCCCTTCCCTATTCATTTTCTTTCATTGGAAACAACATAAATTCTGACTGAAAGGAAGGAAAACGAAATGGGATTTTGACCTTTTGTGGTTGAATAACTGGTTGCTTGTAGAGAGTAACAAAGAATAATGTTGAAACTCGTAGCAGATTTCACTTTATTAGTTGCACGAGAAACACTCTAAACCATAACAAGAAAAGAAAAGGAAAAAACCAGCAAATTCAGCTTTGAATCATCCCTTTTTCACCTAAAGACTGCCATTTACAACCAGATTGATACTGCTAATACTAAGCTCCTTTGCTTTGCTTTTCTAATGCATTTGGTGGGTCATAACCTAATCAATTTGTGTGCACAAAATTATAACCTATTCCTTCCCTTCTTGCTGTGTCTCTAGTCCTCTCTACACATTTCATTCTTAGCCCATTCAACGATACGCTTCATTTACCACATGTAGATTTGGAAAACTTGAACCATGTGGGTGAATTAATGATCTTGGCCAGGTAGCTGACTTCAAATGTGCTTGCTAGTTGAATAATTTGTGAGTACTTGCAATGTCTTCATATCGCTGTCTGGCACTTCAAGACATTTAGTTGGGAATTTCATGTCATCCAATTAATGAGGTCATGTGCTAACTTTGGACAATAATTGAACGAAGCAGACAAGGTCACATTAGGCTAATGGTAAACACTTTTCTAACTAAGAGGTCACTCATTAGTTTTAATATTATTCTCAAGTTAAAATTTCAATAAGATTTAGTACATTAGTAACGATATGATCAATACTAAACATTGGTTTTCTTCATCCCATATATGCCCTCTTCTTGCATAATTGAACTACACATCTACAAGGAGTTGCACTCGCTTTGATTAGATGGGTCTAAAGTGTTGGCATCTCCTTAAACACTTGGCCTTGAAGGGTAATGGCAACAAATCAAACTTTAGCTTTAGCTTTATATCAACATTTTGCTAAGACAATAATTTGTTCCGTACAATAATGAAGGAACTGACATCATAGTTGTGTATATAAGAATCATAGATCCTCGCATCATCATTTGGTCATAGTGTAGTAAGGTTTGAAGGCATTTTTTGTGATCTAGGGAGAGTCAAAAGAGAAGAGAGACATATTTGAGTATGTGTGGCCAAAAAGTGAAAATCTTCTCTTTTTTTTTTTTTTTTGGGATTCTTTAAAACACTTTTGAATACTTTCTAGTGATTTAACGATACGAAATTTGAGAAAAAGCAATTCAATGACTCGTAACTAAAAATTTCTTGGGAAAAAGTCCATTTCAAAAGAAAGAATCAAAGGGAAGTTATGTTGAGCGTGACAATCAACTCAAGTATTAATTTTTGCACACACAAAGTTATCATGGCCCATGTAGAGCTTTTATAAACTCAAGTTCTTCTTTTGGGCCTAAATCACATGTTTGTAATTGTAATACCGCATCATCAAGGGGCCTGTTTGGTAATTAGGCCAAAATTTGGATTTCTTTTTGTACAAATTAATATTCCAAAATTCCAATGTGTAACTCATTGTACTAAGGGAGAAATTTTTAACATAAAACTATTAAAATAAATTCCATTTCAGCAATTTAATATTTAATGTTGTTAAAAATACAAACAAGAATCTCAATTAAAACAATATAGCTCTTTATTAATATATATTATTGAAGAATAAAGATATATGATTCGCTTGTAATTTAATTTATTTTAAAAAATTTATATTAATATTCTTTAAAAAATTATCAAATCTTATTAAATGAACATGTATTTTTAGTTAGTTTTTATCAATATTTTATGAAAACGTAAGCCTGTTATTAAAAATAAAATGGTACATGTGTTCATTTAATATTCTTAAAAAATTATGATTTAATATTCTAAATAATATCTTAGATTTTATTAAATAAACACTTTTTTGTTAATCTTTTACTAATTATTTATAGAAGTGACATTGTCACATTTTTAAATAATGCCATATGTCAATTTGGTTAAAACTTTCAAATTATGTCACTAGTCAATTTGATTAATTTTTAATGAAAAATAATAATCAAATTTTTATAAAAATTATAAATTATAAAAATATTGAGGATTATAATTAATTCACATATATAGAAAGAATAAATTTATTGGTCCAACATATAAAGAAATTACAACTAATTAGGATGAGAAAGCGTAATGATACTTGGCCGCAGGTGATTAGATAGAGGTAGGTAGCAGGTGAGTATCTCCGACAGCGACGCAAAGCACCTTCGCTCTCTTAAGTATAAATGTACAGTGAACTCCGTCTCTACACGCTCACCTGAAGCGCGTCCAGCATAAAAATGATCATTTACAATTTAAATTGTTAAAAATAAATAATAAATAATTCAAAATTTTTAATAATTATAAATTAAACAAATATATTTTAATAATTGAAATTCTTGATAATAATTAGTTTTAAATAATTGAACGGTTTTTATAAATTATAAAAGTTAAGAACTAAAATATGAAAATTTTAATAAATCTTTTTACCACAAAAATGAATATACATTCTGAAGTCTATTAAATTAAAATATAAGATTAACTTTATACTAAAATTTATTAATTACTTAAGTTTACATCATTAAATAATTTAGGTATAATCAACAGATTATTATATACACCTAAATAGTAAATACACGCTGAAAACAAGATACTGTTCATGCACGCTCCTTAAAAATTCGCGTAGCAGAGGGTTATTCTTCATATAAAATGGAATTCACATCAACGGCAGTTATACTGCCACGTCATATTTTCACGAGGATCTTGGTCAACGGCTGGCAGCCTCTCTATTTCCGTCCCTTCGCCCTTTTTCTAAGATCTCTCTTCGATCCATAACCAGAGTCGGCCGATTCGTCCATGTAGACTGATTTGATGATCCTCCTTGGATTTTTGTGGAAAATCCCAAATTTCCCGGCAAGATGGACGAAATCTTCTTCGATCTCATGGAGTTGTTAAAGAAACCGTCAGTTACGGAAACATTCGTCGACATCTTGCTCTGCGCAGTGCCGATATGGCTCGCCGTCATGATCGGCCTCGTCATCGGCTGGTCGTGGCGGCCACGCTGGACCGGCTTGGTCTACCTCGGCCTGAGAAGCAAGTTTAGGTTCCTTTGGACCGTACCGCTTGGGTTCGGAGCTCCGCGCTTCTGGCTTGCTTTCACAGCTCTCTCTGCTTTCTCTGTTTGCCGCACCGTTTGGTCCAATTTCAAGGATAAAAATGGAAAGTCGGCAACGTCGGCGGAACCGGCGCCGTTGGACGATTGTGTTGATTCTTCATGGTAAATATGAATTTACTTTACACGACCAAGTAAAAGAAAAACAAAAAAAATATATCAATTTACTTTTCGTTTACCTGTTCATTTCTAAATGTTCCTTGGCTTCTGAATTTCCTTGGACCTCTATGTTATGTGTTATAAGTCTGAGATATATTAATCTGGAAATGACGCTTGGATTGCGTTATTAATGTTGTTCTACTGAAAGATGGATTGGTTTGTGATGCTTCTATTATATGCAGCTCTTCTGATGAAGCACACAGAAAGGACATTGTTACAGAAAATGATTTACAACACCTACTGCATCTCTTTGAAGGAAAAGATGGGCAGATGGATTGGCAATCTTTCATGGAAAGATCTACTCCAAATATGAGGTACCAAGCTTGGCGCCATGAGCCTCAGGTAGATTGGAACTATCACTTATTTGATTAAATATCTCTGGGGTTTACTGGTATACAATTAAAAGATATTCTTCGTAATCCATTTTTTTTAATTACCTTTTGGTCTTTAAGGGAGGGCATCTGTACCCAGGCATGGAGGACAGGAAAGTCTAATCCAAAATCCTGTCCTGGGTGTAGGAGCTTAGCGCTACACTAATCTTATATATCTCTTTGGCATGCGAAGCATCATATTTATACCAATTGTTACTGTTTCTTACACCATATTGAACCATTTACTTCTGTGTATTATTATCCGTCGGGGATGTTTTGGCTGGTGGTTGTATTGTAGGAGGATTCCCCCATTTGCTTTTTGTGGACATGACATGCTGATGCATGGTAATCTAGAGTCCAGCCATAACGGTGACATGTCTGAGTTGTTTTTGCTGTTAGTTTTCTTTTTGTGGTAATCATCAATTTGAAAATATTTGTGTTCACTGTATGTTTGATATGTCTAGGTTGTTTTTGCTGTTAGTTTTCTTTTTGTGGTAATCATCAATTTGAAAATATTTGTGTTCACTGTATGTTTGTGTCCTTCTTGTATATCAGACAGGTCCCACTATATACCGTAGTAGAACTGTTTTTGAGGATGCGACTCCAGAATTGATCAGAGATTTCTTTTGGGATGATGAGTTCAGACCCAAGTGGGATCCAATGCTTGCATACGTCGAAATATTGGAGGAATGTCCTCATACAGGGACAATGGTTGTTCACTGGATTAAAAAGGTTGGTGAAATGCATGCTATGAGTGATGACTTGTTATTATATCTTTACATTGTTATTTCACTTGTTTGGAACTTTGAATTAGCGAGTGACAAGATGTCTGTTTCTCCGATTTGCAGTTTCCATTTTTCTGTAGTGATAGAGAATACATCATTGGCCGCAAAATATGGGAGGTTGGGAAAACATATTACTGTGTTACCAAGGTACTCTTGCAGACATTTATTTTCCTGTTTCCTGTTGTCCTTCCAAACTTTATTGATATCATTCTGTTGTTTTATTTATGTGCAATGGTTGGAACAAAAAACATGAGCATCTTAAAATACGGACAATTTTTAGACCAAGCTTGAGGTATGACTGTTGATATGTAAAATGGCAACACTGCAGGGGGTGCCATATCCAAGTTTGCCAAAGCGAGACAAGCCAAGGCGTGTGGAGCTTTACTTCTCAAGTTGGGTGATCAGGGCTGGTAAGTAGTTTCAACCAACCAATGTGTCTTTGTCACACAATTTCCTGAAGCCTTTTTACCAACAATTCAATGGGCTTTTTAATGGCCAATTTATTTACGGAATGCAGTGGAATCTCGGAAAGGGGACGGGCAGATGTCTGCTTGTGAAGTTATTCTGCTCCATTATGAGGATATGGGAATCCCTAAAGACGTTGCAAAACTGGGAGTTCGTCATGGGATGTGGGGAGCTGTCAAGAAGCTGCATTCTGGCATGAGAGCGTATCAGAATGCTAGAAAATCAGGTGCAACACTTTCCAGATGTGCACTAATGGCGAGAATCACGACCAAGATTTCCTTTGATGAAAATGTGGAATCCTCAGAACCGGTGACTGCTGGAGAAGATGAGAGAGATGAAGTGGAGACGAAAAGGAAAAAAGATGACGGTATTGATTGGAAATGGATAGTTATAGGTGGGACTGTAGCGCTGGTTTGTGGACTTCATTCAGGTGTAATTGGGAAGGCCTTGTTAGTTGGAGCAGGACAAAGGTTGGGGCGGAGGTGAGAGTTTCTTACCGGAAAACAGTCCGTGGCTACTGCTATTTGAGGATTTGGAGCAAGATTGTTATAACATTTTAAGGTATCACTTGTTCTTTTCTCTCTCTCTCTTTTTTTTTAAGTAATCCTTGATAGTAGATCCTACGATTATGCCCGGAATTCCACTGCTATTAGTTTCCTGTACCTAGAGTGCCTCAACGTGGAAGTTGGTATCTATTTTGCATTTATTTTGAAATGCGATGGCCTGGAATCCAAAAGTCTGTATGTCGATATATTGAGAGGGTTATAAGCATGAAACGTATTGAAATGAAAAGACGTTTTTGAAAATGTAGGTATATGTTTATTCATATATATGGCTGTTTTCAAGGACACTTGATTACCAAACCCAAGGGAAGGGAACAATGTTATGAATAATACCGTAATGGGCTTGGTACCGGGTTGAGTTCTAGAACGGAACTGTACCGGTACCGGTTGATACTGGGTACCGTTTTGAATTTTTTTTAAATTTATGAAATAGTCACTAAAATTTTTAAAAATTGCAAAATAGTTCATATTGATATATTATACAATATTTAAAAGTATGGATAATGTACTTTTACTTTAAAAGTATGATCGTCTTATATGTATTATCATTGATATATAGTACACAAATATAAAAATTTAATCACATATATAAGGATTTAAACTTTAAATAGAATATCGTTAAGTTCAAAATTTTAATGGAAGAAAAAAAATCAAATTCAAATTACATTGAGAGCAATCATTGTCATTTATGTAGTTAAGATTTTAAAACAGCAATGATATAAGAAAAAAAGTGTAACCAAGGTATACTTCTAAAAAAATTATAAATAGGCCCTTTTTTTTCTCTAACGCTAATACATGAAGGTTTCGTTGAATTGACCTCAAAAAATTAAACATATTATATTTTGAAAATATAATTGTAAAAATCAATTTAAAAAATTTAACCAGTCTCTTTAATTGTAAAAATCTTGAATTGTCTAATTTTTATTTTATTTTTAAATTTTTAGTTCTATTTACTTTAATAATTTATTAAAAACTTATCATGGTTATTTTTGTAAATTAAAATAAATCAGCTAATTTTTATTTAATTATTAATTTTAATTAATTTTATAATAATATAATACGATTAAAGCTTTTATTTTATTGGTTTAACAGATTTAAAAAATTGGTAAAAATTGACCGCTAGGAAGTATGAAATAATATGATGGAAGAAAAGCATCAAAGTCAAGGGTTCTGGGAGGTTCTTACTTTATATTAATTGCAAACATTTATTCTGCACTAGGCCCGTCGTCACTTTCTTCGCATCACTGCCACAGCTCCACCAATGGTGACTACTAACTAGTTCTTTTCTCTATCCAAATCACCAGTTACATGGAATAAACACTATATAACCGCCATTTAAAAAAAAAAACTATATAACCGCAACCAAAGATTTGATTAACTTATTAATCATTTAATAAAGGCCATAATCTTAAAAGTACTAATCATTTAATGATATAAAGTAAAAAGCTTAGGCTGTATAGTCTATACAATTCAGATGCTAAATTGACTCGCTCATCTAAAACTGAAGACTAAGCCGATTTGATTAATATTTGGATTTAAATTAAAAGTACATTATCCATTCTTTTAGTAACTGGCTAGCCTTATAAATTATCATGTTTACATACACACTATTGGCATGTAACGTCGCCACGTGGCAACTCCAGAACCTCATACTTTAGAATCTGTGGAAGTTCCCACAAGGACATACCAGCTTCATGTTAAAGCTGTAGCCGGAAAAGCTTGGAGGCCACTTTTCATTGCTCAGACTCTCACGGACACAGCTCGATTCTTACATAATTTATTTTTCCAATCTCAGTCTCTTCACTCCCTTGGAAGTTCTGCTAATTGTCAAGGTGTAAACTTTTTGCACAAAGGAAGCAGCTTTAAGGAAGTTAGGTATGTGGGACTCCATAATTCTCTCTTTTCTCCCATGGGATTTATGAATTGTTGTTCTTCTTTTTAGCAGCAGATAGAGTTCTTTTCTATAGTGATGTTATTCCAATCGTTTTTCTTTCCATAGTAGGCTCATGAACATTTATATATATATTTTACCTTTATGGACCTAAACCAATCCATGCAATACTATTCTATTAGCCAATGACGAGATGATGGGATCCGCCATATTAGGTTCCAGTTCAAGGAGGATGATGAAGTTTTTGATCTTCAGAGAGTTTAGTGTCGTGTGTTGCTTGTATTTTGGAAAAGTAAATATAAAATCGAGTAATTCACTTGGGTTTTAGTGCCTTCCATCCGAGAATTACGTGTAACTTGCCCTTGATTTATGACATATGTGACTGATGGAGTAATGGCCTGGTGCCAATGACTGATTCTAATAGTCTTGCAGATCTCATCTTCTTCTTAAAAGGGGGGTCAATAAAAAACTAATGTACCAATAGCTTAATGAATCTCGTTCAATTCCAAAGTAATATAAGCACTTTTGGTTTGTAAAAAAAGGTTCCTTTAGTGCAGTTATTTCAAACTTTGAATTCAGATGAACATGTTTTGATCCTAATGTTTTGTGTAGAGAGTTTCGCACCATGGAGAAGTCTGACCTGCACCTCATTGGCATTTCAGGATTGCCCGCTGAAGGGGTCGTGCAGAGATGACGAATGTGGATGATAAGGACATAGAACCATCGACTGATGTAGGACTTGCTTTGAGTTACTCCAATAAGTTGAGTCAGCTAAGATTAATCAATGATTCAGGTGCAGGTGCAAATGCAGGTGCGAAGTCAGCCATGAAATTTGTGGCTGCTGATCCCCTGTCTGAACTCGTTTGGTCACCACGCAAAGGTTTGAGTCTTAAGTGTGCTGATGGAAGCTTCTCTGGGAATCAATTTTTGGGTTTGGAATCTAGCAATACGATTAGTGGAAGTGGATTAAATAATAACAAACATATAAAGGAGGAGAATTTCATGACAGCTCCAGCATTTAATGCGACTAGTCAAGTCACTGTAAGAGAAAGTTCTGTAGAGTTTCCTGCTTGCAATACCAATACGGGCATCATGCATTCAAGTGGACCGAATCATGAATCTAGGACAGGTAATAAGTCGAATGTCACCACTTGGTAGAATGAATTTGGAAATTTTGATGGCAATGTGTTCCTTTTCTGACTTATGCAGCAACACAAGATGAAGTTCACAGAACAAGGACTCTGATGGGGACGCATCTGTCACAAGTAAAGGAGGATCTAACTGATGAAGAAGGAGAAGATACACGTTATATTTTCAGTTTTAAAATGGGTGAAAAATCCCTAGCCAAAGCAAAAGAGAGTGCAAGATTGTTAGGTGACAATCCATTTTTGTTTAGCTAGAAAGTATGGTAGATGATTTTAATCCTAAAAATAAGTCTGTTGGGATAATTTTTTATTATAGTGTCCTCTGGATGCTTTGAAAACATATGCTATGCTGTGTTATAGCAAACATTCTTAATCTTTATTATGGCCATAACCAAGGAGCAGTACTATTGCAGAGCTAGTTATTCTTTGTTTCAATTTCTCATTTTCCATTCTATGGTTTGGTTCTGAGTTCTGACATTATCCATCACTTCTGGTTCCTTCCTTTGCCATCTACTGCAGATTGTATGAAACTGGATGCGCCACCAATTCATTCAACTCCCAAGAAACATGTAAATGAAGTGAGAGATGATGATGACAGGAAACAGATGTTAGGAAACAAAGTTGTTCTGGCCTCAGAAGTTAACTCAGTCAAGGAGTGGGAAGCCTGTGATGATAAAGTACAGAAAGCTGAGGAATTGCTTCCATATGTTCAGAAAGGGATCAAACACGAGATTGATGTTGGTACTTCTTACATTCAGCCTCGTGAGAAACTTGAGTCAACTTCTGAGAATGATTTGAGAGGTCCACTTAGTGAAAATGCTTGTGTGGCAACAATTAGAATTCCTTCAGAGTCTGTCCATAGAGTCAGAAATAACTATGAACAAGATGGTGAAATGCTACTCAGAGACAAGAATCACGGGACTAATTTGTACCCCAAGAAAAGCAGATTCGAGCAGTATCAAATGAAAGGCAAAGCTAAGGCTTTATCTGATGACAACGCAAATGAAAGAATACTGAGTGAGGATGATGACAGTCATGAAAGTGTTGAAAGTTGTAACACTGTTGGGCTATGTCATACCGGGAAAAGAAAATGGGGCTCTGAGAAACAGTTGATTGTCGGAAGCAAAACGGTCAAAAGACAATACGGTGAAAGTCTTGGCTCCTCATCATTCCTCAAGCAAGACAGCTCATTTGTGAACTGGATTTCAAATATGGTGAAAGGTTTATCAAAATCAAAAGGGGAAGAGGCCCCTTCTCTTTCACTTACTCCTGCAAACCATGGACAGGATAGTGCTCATCAGAATTTTATACCCTGCAATAGCAACCCAGAACCTGGCTGCAAGACTATGGGATTTCAGTCGATATTTCAGTCCCTGTATTGCTTTAAACAAAAGACTCGGGAAACAAACACCTTAAATGCCAGTTACCAAACAGATGGATCGAAGAAACTTGACTTGGATAATGGGGTATATGATGTTGATGCTACGCCTATAGCATGTCGTGCAGTAAATGGAAGATATCTGTTACTAAATGAGAAATTCAATAATTGTACACCTAGTAATGTATCAGGTCCTCTAACCCAGCCTGAAGGAACATCCATTGACATTGCGGTCAATCAGGAAGTCCAGAGGAGTAGTTCTGCAGATAAGAAAAATTCATGCAACTTAACTGATAAGGAGAGAAAGACAACAAGCTGCAGTTCTTCTCTGGGAAAACGTAAAAAAGTTGGTGATGATGATATTCATTCTGAACCAGTATGCCAAGGGACGATGACTAATAATTTTGATAACCCATTGGCAAGTTTGTGGATAACCAGGTTTGCACCTAAAAATTCTGTAGCCATGTCATTGTCAAACATGGATGCTTTCAATAAAAGTATTGGTGAACCCCTTGACTGTTCCATTCATAGTAGACAGTTGAAGCCTGAATCGCCGAATCATTTGGGTTCCTGCAATTACCACAAAGTCATTGGGGCTAGGGAACAGTTAGCTGAAGACTCGCTGAATGAGAACCTCTTATGCTTACCTTTCCAACGATATAAAAATTCAGATGTTATGGCTTCTGTATTTGCAAGGAGATTGGATGCCCTTAAGCATATCATGACAACATCAGAAGCAACAAATGATGCAGTTCTTGCACCCATAACTTGTTTTTTCTGCGGAGTGAAGGGCCACCACTTGCGAAATTGTCCACATACGAGCAATATTGAGCTTCAGGATCTTCTCAGGAATGTCGATTCATTTGATGGTGCAGAAGTATTGCCTTGTGTGTGCATTAGATGTTTTCAATTCAATCATTGGGCTATTGCATGTCCAAATAAATCTTCGAGAGTAATTCATGAAGCGGAATACCAATCTTCTTTGATTGATGATTGTCCTCCTAGAAATTTGCTAGCTGATGCAGGTGGAAAAAATATAGCAAAAACTAGTGAGGCTATGAAATCAGACAGTTCATCTAGAGCTTGTGATGGAAATGGCCCTATTGTGAAGAAAAAATTTGATTTCCATAGGAAATTTGATGAAGCTACTCCTGGAAAAATGGTAACAAAAATGAAGTCATTTGAAAAAGGTGTTGCTTCAACTTCCAGGAAAAGCAAGTTGAAAGAAGATCAATCGATGCCTCTGTTTAATTTTCCAAAAGATCAGATTCTGGATGTACCAAAGGAGATTTTTGATGCTGTAAAAGGACTTCGCTTGTCTCGTACAGATATTCTGAAGTAAGTACATTCTATGAGCAACAAGCATATAAATCGGGGCAATCACTTCACTAGTCATCTCTAGTTTACCTTTTAGTTGAAAATTGCCTGATGAAAAGCATGCGATTGTTTATCTTCTTCAAAACTCTTCTTATCCACTGCTGATTTTTTCTATGTTTCATACGCATCAGATGGATAAACTCTCACATGCCGCTGTCACACCTAGATGGTTTTTTTCTGCGCTTGCGTCTGGGCAAGTGGGAAGAGGGATTAGGGGGAACTGGATACTATGTAGCTTGTATAGATGGTATGCATGCTTTGTTATGTTTAACTGGAGATAATTTACATATTTTTCATGCAAGCTCGGAATGGCAGACTATTTTTTCACACCATTAATTCCGAGTTCTGTAATTCATCTTTCTGTTATCTTATTCTTTCAATTCTGTGGCTTTTCTCACGAAAAGGAATGCAAAGGAAGAATTCACCACCAAGGTCCAAAAGTTCTATTGCCGTCAATGTCGGAGGCATAAAGTGTTTTGTTGCGAGTCAGTACATTTCCAACCATGATTTCCTTGAGGTGAAAATCTGATCCATTCATTTTATTCCCTTTTCAAATGCTTTAGGTGAATTTCGCGTATCTAAGCTATTGATTTAATTACTAGTTTGGACTGTCAATTTGGGTTGTGGAATATGGTCATTTCCTATAAGTGAACTTTTACTATGTTGGTACTCTAAATGACCAAGTTGAGTTTTGTTGATAATCAGATAATGTTTATGAGCCGGAAAAAGATAAGGTGAATTATGTTTTAATCTTTGATCAAGTGCACAAAAAGTTCAGAACTATAATATCTTGTTTACTTATAGGCAAGCATAAACAAGAAAGTTTCACGTCAAATTAATTCATATCAACTTGATGACACAAGCGTAAACTAGCAAGTCTCACACCAAAATAAACTGGGAATGTGATAGCATTTTATACCTTTATTGATTGTACCCTTTCTTCATCTCCAGCTTACACATTTCATATCTGAATTGGGAAATGTCAGTGTGATGATCTTTCATTTGATCTTCCCCGGCACATGTTAGTAACGATGCCTGTGTCATTAAAGCATTACAGTGAAATGTATAGTTACAAGCATTTGATGGTAGAATTTTAGTCTTCAATATTGGAAGATACAGACATGTTTAGGAGTATTAGTTGCCATGAAGCAAGAAGTAAGTGTTGGAGAATGATTCAAAGTTGTTAAAAATGAAGTCTTTGTTTAAAGGTAAAATTTGGAAAGTAGTAAAGATAAGATATAATATTTGTTAAAAGATAAAATTTTATTTATTAAGATAAAGTTATTATTTGCTAGGATTTAAACTTTTAAAATTTTGATTTGTTTGCTTAATCTTTATCTAGATATTAGCTAAGTTTGTTATTTCATTGCTTATATATTTAGGCCTTCAACGTCAATGTAAAAGGTAACTCATCAATAAATTGCCTCTTGCATTATATCTTTTCCATTCTACTTATTTTAGTTAGTTTCTGATTTTAAAATCCATCATGGTATCAGAGCTTTAGATCCTTGAGGGACTGCGAGATTGAGTGAGAAAATACAAAAATAAAGTTCTCATGACTGCCAGCAATTGAACAATTATCTCACCCCCAAGTTTCAATGGTGAAAGACATCGAGAAGTCATTAGAAGACAATATTCTCATGAATGAAACTAAAGAGAGAGGAGAGAGAGTTTATGAGGTAGAATCTAAGATAATCATATTGGAGATGCAGTAGAGCGCAGAAGATGAAAAGAATTTGGAAACAACGCAACAGGCTTTTGGATACAATGAGATCAGTTTTGAAGTTGTTGATGTGTTTGATCAGGATGAAACTGAGGACGTAGTTAGGAATCATGAAGAGGAATATTGTTGGTACAAAGGAAAGCCTCAATGCTATAACTGCAAAAGATTTGGTTATCTGCAAAAGAATTGCAAATTTAAAAAAGAAGAACATGCAAATTTTGTTGAAGTGGCACAAGAAGAAACTCTTTTTTAGATTTGTTGATGAAAAGTGCACCATGGAGAGATGCGCTCCAATATCTATAAGTTGATGATAATGTGCATTAACAAATTTGAACACTGTGATGAGAAGTGCATTACATTAGGAGGGAAGTGCTCCATCTTTGAAAATTTGAATTAAGAGGGAATGCTGAGAATTAATTCAAAATTTTAGAGTTGTTAAAATTCCTTTAGAATAGGTCATAGTTTATCTTTAATCTTATCTTATAAGTCAGATTTGTTGGCTGAAATATCTATTTTAGTTTTTTGTATTTTGCCTATATAAGGCAACCAAGTTTAATAATAAGATGACTTGAGTGTTACGTATTCCTCAATCTTTACCTTATCTTATTCATCTTCTATTTTTTTAAAATTCAACATGATATCAGAGCTCTCAAAGATCTTGAGGGACTTATGAGTGATTAATGTTCTAGAAGCTCAAAAACAAAGAGGCGCAATAAAAGCCCAAGAGAGTGAAAAGATGGTGGAGGGAGCTTATATAGCAAAGATTCCATCATCAACAAAGAAAGGAATCTTTCCTCAATGTGGCCATTGTGAGAAGTTTGGCTATAAAGGGAAGTCTCAATACTTTATGAAAAAGGATTGCAAGTTTAACAATGAAGAACAAACAAATATAGTGCAAGTGATTGAAGAAGACAACATCTTCTAGTTGGTGAGAAGTGCACCAAGACTTATCATAGAGATAAGTGCTCTATGGAGATAAGTGATGAGAGAAGTGCTCGTGTTGAAGAATAGAGAGAAGTGCTCCAAAGAAAAGAATTGTGGAGAGATGTGCTCCAACTATTGAAAGGTGATGGAAAGTATATCATCAAATTCAAAAAGTTTTACAACTTTGAATTAAGAGGGAATGTTCGAGAATGATTCAAAGTTGTTAAAAATGACGTCTTTGTTTAAAGATAAAATTTGGAAAGTAGTAAAGATAAGATATGATATTTGTTAAAAGATAAAATTTTATCTATTAAGATAAAGTATCTGTTAGGATTTAAACTTTTAAAATTTTGATTTGTTTGCTTAATCTTTATCTAGATATTAGCTAAGTTTTGTTATTTCATTCCTTATATATCTAGGCCTTCAACGTCAATATAAAAGGTAACTCGTCAATAAATTGCCTCTTGCATTATATCTTTTTCATTCTACTTTATTTTAGTTAGTTTCTGATTCTAAAATTCATCAGTAAGGATGGCCATCATGTAACTTTGTTGGTGATATAACTTGTCAGACACTGAAGGATCGATTATTAATTATACCTACATATAGACCTCTTTTGTTGTAGATGATCACTTCTTATGGTATTAAAAACTTTCAATACCCTAATCAGAAAGATCTGAGAATTCCTTTTACGGTTAAGATCCTAATCCTATTTATTATCTAAGTGTTAACATTATGAAATTATCTTTCAGATAATGTAAATATCATTTGAGTTGATTGAAAACTTTCCGTATCATCAAGTCAGGTCTAGAGCTGAACTCAAATATATGAAGTTTCTTTCTGTTTGTAGCTCATGTAACCATATTTGTTTTCTGGGAACAGTGTAGCCTCATGGCTGAATGAACTGAACGTCGAGGGTCCATGTCAGAAACTTCATAGGACAAGACATAGTTGCACTTACTGTTTGTTGTTTGTTAAGCATTTTGGCTTCAGTCAGTTGAACATTTTGTCTGCGTTTTATAACAGGATGAGCTCATGGCATGGTGGTCAGCCACCGAGAGAGGTGGTGGAAAGATACCATCGGAGGAAGACTTGAGACTCAAAATCGAGGGGAAGAAAGCATTAGGCCTTTCATGAGACGGTCACATACCACTGGTATTGCATGTAGAGAGGAAAAATAAATGGATATAAATAGCGATTTACTTTATAATTCATGGAGATAATTTTTTTTTTTTTGTATATTTAGACAATGTTATGTGGTTCAACGAAGATTATATTTGATTCAGCAAAAGTAATAAAATTATAATATACAGAACTTAATTATATGTGATTTAATATTTTATACAAATTAATGTAATAAAACTAGAATCTTCTAAATATTTATTTTATTTTGAAAGTTCTTGTATGGTTAATTCATTTTAATATCTCTAAGTTTATTCATGTCTTTTTTGTAACATGCATATCATATTGTTATTTATGTTGGTATAAATATTATATTACGCTTAGAACTACTAAAGCTAAAAACTAATTAAAATTTGAAAATTATTTTTTTACAAATAAATCCTTTAACTTTTTTAACTTTATAATATTTATCAATATTTTAAACTTAATACCAACCAATATCACATATAGCTCAATTGATCATTGGAAGAGAAGTTAAGATCAAAGGCTTCAGGTTCGAGTTCCGACAACAACGGTGTAAGAGTTCATTCAATATAGTGACTCGTGTGCATCTGTGTTGGGTCTCACCATGTTCTAGTCATGTCATGCCATGTACAATCTTACCTGCCCAATTTTAGAATTCTAGTCAAACTTCATCATCAAATTGTATGTCGCCTTGCGGTAAGTTGAGTCAAACCCCGCTGCTGCCAGCTCCTTGAGATAAGTTAATGTCTTAATCACTTGTCGGTTAGGGATGACAACTTGGTGGTGTCCGATCTTTTTGTCAATTTCATTTGTTTCATCCATTTAATAAAATTAAGAATAACAATGAAATGGATGGAAGCCTTTTGTTTGTTTACTTGAATTTGATTTGAGATGTAGTTAAATTGAATTTGACAATCCAAAATCTAATTTGGTAGAAATTAAAATAATATTATTTTAATATAACTTAATTAAAATTTTTTTTTTATTTAAATCGATTTAACTCATTCCAATAGTTACGATACATTCAAGCTAAGTTAAATTAACCTCTTTAAATTTAAGAATACTCAATTTAAACTTAATTTATTAATTTTAGATTAGGTTATATTGAACTCAATTTATCATTATTTTTAAAAAATTAGAATGAAAGTTAAATCTATTAGATTCAGTCATGAAATTAACATGTAATAAAGATGGAAGAGAATTAAAAAAATTAAAATAGGATTAAAAAGGAATTATTTTTATCATTTTAAGAGATAAGAGTTTAATTGAGAAAGCAAGCTTTTAAGTAAAAACTAAAAGCTAATTAGTTTATAAAAATTGACTTGTTAATTAACAAATCTATTGATTTTTAATAAAGATGATTATTAATATAAACAAAATCAAAAAATTAAATGAACCAAAATTTTTACGTTTAATTTGGTCTAACCGATTTAATCACTGATTTTTCATCTTTAAACAAAATAGCATTGTTATTATGAATGAGTTTGAATTACTAACTCTAGTTTAAATTTAATTCGGAGCTTAAAAATTTTATTTTTAATTAAAACGAATATTATCCATTAACTTTGGAGTCACCGGACAAATGCTGCTTAGCATTTGGTAATGTCGTTTCACCATCAAGGCAATGGAATATCTCAAAAGATGTAAAGCAGAAGCTCATGCGTATGTGTCCGCAGTCCTACAAACTTTTTCTTTCTCTAAGTAAGAACAAACCACTAAAATTTAACGAATAAAGATGATTGATGCATCCACCCAATGCGTTAAATCATAAAATAAACAAAAGTTGAGCCATCATCATTAATCTATGTCATAGGTGATAAGTCACGACGAGTCCAGATCTTCTTTTCAGTTTTATGGTATCTTATTCTGTCCAAAAAATCTCAGCTATTTATTTATGTAATCTTTGCGTAGTTCTCATATAAATAAACGTAGAATCCGTATAAATAAATGGCTGAACCATAAAACTTTATATATATTTAATGCCTCCCACAAGCCCTTAATATATTTCATGTAAGCATGTTTTTATATATTTTTTAGCTTTTTTTAATCAAAATATAAATCATTTTTGTCATATCTGTTCTAAACTTGCCACTAGCATTTAATAATCATTCTTATAATGTCCTTTTAATTAATTTAATAATTGTATTGGTATAAGAAATTAAAAAAAGATAAGTTTGAGTTTATATCCATAACTCAATCGATGACCTCTTAAGAAATCACGGTCACATACAAGCAGTTGGCACCTTCCTCCACCATTCAACAAGCATGCAACACAGTAAGGCTGTCTTTTCGCTTGCTTTCCTTCGATCCAAACAAAAGCTAAGTGGTCTCTCTTTTTCAGTATCTAACTTGAGCCGTTGGGCGTTGCTTACTTTTTTCAGACAGTGGTCTTGGAAAGTTTGTTGTTGCTCATGTGCTTGCTGTCACTTTCTTGGGGTTGATGGCCGCCGTCGCCGTGGCAGGCCTTCGCCGGAAGAAGACGAGAGTTGAAAGAGAAGACCCCAACATCGTTCCTAAGTTAGACAGGACAGAGTCCGGCCGTGTTATGAGGATTGAGAGATTCTCCCATTATTTTGGTACTTGTCCTCTTCACACACTTTTGCTTAAAGCTTTCGATTTTGTCTGGGAATTAAGGGTACTTGCTTTTGTGAGAGTTCTTGG
>JANIPN010000219.1:87171208-87190137 GCA_027478595.1 Erythroxylum anguifugum
GAGAAGGAAAGCTAGACCACATATAAGCCCAAGTGAGGTTCCATCCTAAAACCAATTGGTGATAGGTGGAGTAGCTCACTAGACTTATATATTAGTCTTCTTTTCTCTCTTTTTTTCAATGTGGGACAAACTCCCACTTTATATTTCAACACACCTCCTCACGTGTGGGTCTAACACATGACATAATCTATCATTTTGAGGTGTTAACGACTAACATAAGAGCAACCTACTCTGATACAATGTTAGAATTTACAATGGGCCTACGGGCCCATACGATAAGGAAAGCTAGACCACATATAAGCCCAAGTGAGGTTCCATCCTAAAACCAATTGGTGATAAGTGGAGTAGCTCACTAGACTTATATATTAGTCTTCTTTCCTCTCTTTTTTCCAATGTGGGACAAACTCCCACTTTATATTTCAACACACCCCCTCAAGTGTGGGTCTAACACGTGACATAATCTATCATTTCGAGGTGTTAACGACTAACATAAGAGCAACCTGCTCTAATACCATGTTAGAATTTACAATGGGCCTACGGGTCCACACGAGAAGAAAAACTAGACTACATATAAGCCCAAGTGAGGTTCCATCCTAAAACTAATTGGTGATAGGTGGAGTAGCTCACTAGACTTATATATTAGTCTTCTTTCCTCTCTTTTTTTCAATGTGGGACAAACTCCCACTTTATATTTCAACAAAAACTCTCCCTCCCCCATCAAGGTTTCCGTCCTTCTCTAACTAACGATGAAGAATAAACTTAGCACTGCTAATTGACTCTCCTACATTGGTATCAACTTTCAAAAAATTGATCTTAACTCTCCAAGTTCAAGAGTTAAGATCAATTTTCAAAATTAAACTCGTATTCGGTATTTATTATTAATAATAATTACAATAATTAATATAACTATTTAAACTCGAATTAAACTCAACTTAACTCATCCAAGATGATTAGAAATCTTGAACACATGGTCATTTCTTTGCTTGGTTGATAGGTCTATTCTCATTTTCATCCACCTGTTCAGGATTAATGTGATATGAAGAGAGCAAGTTCTCTTTAGTCTGCATTACACATATTGAACAAGCTTGTGCTACTTCACTTCATTATTCTGATCTGACACACCTTTTCTTTTCTCTGACATCACGATGATGATCTCTTATTCAACCTGGATAACATCCTCTGGATGTATCTGCAACTATAATCAATGGATCAGTCATGGAAGAAAAAGTTCAATACCAAGGTTTAAAAGAATATTTTGATCATTTAACTCGAGTTTGATCGGATTTTGGACCAGATTCAGTGAAAGAAAAGGTGATTTTTCTTTTAAGTTTTTACCTGACCATGGCTGTCATCTGTGCAGCTTACAGTTCTGATCTTCAACTCCCCTCTGCTGGTTGTTAACTCGTCTAACATCTCAGCATCAGTCACCTCTGCGTTTCCTTCTTCGTTTCCAATGCTACTTGCTTCTCTTTCCTGATCAAATGGTCAAGTGATTGTTAGCTCTGAGACAAGCAAATGCAAACTTCAAAAGAGAGAATGAAACAAGGTCTTGGGGCATCAGTGATTTCCTCGTATTCAGAATCATCCAGTTCATGCAAATGATGAGGCAGAATCAGCTTGGGAAGAAGGTACTGTCTTATACTGATGAGAAGAAAGAAAAGAACTGGGAACAGAATTCCTGCTATTGGAATCCATGTGACCCCAAAACAGACCAAGAAGTAAACTAGCTGGAAGACTGTGAAGATGACGATGTATCTGAATGGAATAGACTCCATGAATGAGGCATGAGCACCCTCCAGGACCCTGCAAAAGTTTAAGTTTTCGTAACAATAGTCAGATCTCTATTGGGTATATGCAGGTTTTGATTAGTTTTCAGTACTGTACTTGTATCGTCTTCCTGGTGTTATGAAGAGAAGAAGCATTCGTTCCCAGAACTGGTTTCCCGGAAGACTGTCAATTGCCATAAAAGCGAAATAGCCCCAGAGAACTGATGAAGGTATCAGCTTTATTGCAGGCATGGCACATAGCGCTACTACAACTAGAAGAGACTGAAGCAAATTGCTTAATCGTTGCTCGTTTACTCTGACAGGCAGGTAAGCATCTATGTGCTTCTCAGGATCAAATGTGTTCTTTTTTTTGTCTTCTTTGCTCATGACTGCCTCCTTAAGCTCTTCCAACTCTTTGACTGCTGTTCTCTGCATAGAACAGCAAACACATGGAATGGGATTGTTATAAGGAGGAAGAATTCTGCAGATAAAATTTAACTTTTACACTCCTAAAACACTCACAACAGGACTTCTGTCAATTTCTACGAACACTGCTTGCATCTTATGATACATTTCAGACTTGCTAGCTTTCTGTTTGATGCTTTCATTGGCACTCTTCACCATCTTCCTTCTGATCAGCTGGAAGTGATCAATCTATTCTGTAAGCAGATGGTGCAGGCAGTTTCAGAAAAAACAAATCATAGATTCTGCAGAATTACCTGTCTTTCTAGAACAGCGAGGCTCTTCGTGTGCATTGGAGACTGCGGCAGGACTCCATTGGAAGGAGGTAGTCCGATCAAGCCACAAAGTAAAGTCTGAAACCATTCAGTTCCATCGCTAACAAATAGTTCTCATAATCATGGATTGTTATCAGACGTGGAAAACAAGCTATTGTACCCACCGTCATTCCCAGCAACAGTATATCATAATGGAAAGCTGAAGGATTCTTAAGATTGAACTCCTTTTGTTGTGCCATTTGTGATGCAACACTGTGGTCAAAGAAGTACAATCCTGATACCATCAAAGCAGGGATAACAGCAGCAAAGATGTATTCTGGAGGAATATTGAACATATCCTGCATTTGATTAGGCACATTAAGTTTCTTACCTGACAATTTTAGTTGAACCTTTAATAAGCTTCAAACAATTCTAGTTACCTTGATCACAGTCCAGTGGTAGACTGATGTAGAGTCCCAAGGGAGAGGACTGAAGAGCCTTCTGGGAACTCCTGAAGGAACTTTCCCTGGTACAGTAAATGAAAGTGCAGTCCACACCACCACCATTAAAGGAACACCATAATCTGCAATGAAACTTCTAAGGTTTCCTGCAGAGCAAGGAGCAAGAATTTTCACTTTCTAAGAATTATAAAAACTGCAAGCAAAATGACTTATTGCTCTTTAACAAACCTGTTCCATACCACCATGATCTTGCTTTTCTGCTTTTCAATGCGGTATAAAGAAGTCCAAATGTAAATATGATACCCAACAGTCCATTTGTGTAAAGCCACTGAAACTGATACTTCTCCAAACTTGGGTCTTCTGCTTTTGGAACTTTGAACTCACTTGCCATTCCCTGAGATCATAACTTCGTATCTCATATTTCTTATCTGGTATAGCTCCCATAAGCAGCTACATGGATATAACTAAGTTAAGTGATAGGTAATATTTCTTGGAATTTACCTTGATAGCCTCCTGAATGAATAGAACAGCAATCAACATGCCAAAAGTTTCACCAGCAATTCTACTGAATCTATTAATCAGATCACAAGCATTGAATATGGCAAGTAGAAACAGCAAAAGGGCCGTCCAGACACAAACCCTGGAAACAGCAATCGGTCATCTAATCGGTTCGAAATAACAAATAGACCATTAGAAAAAGTTTCTAAAGATTGACAAAGTCATTCCACTACCATCCAGCCCAAGCCAAGAAGAGTTTCTGTCCCAACTCTTCTCTGTGTTTGGCAAAGTTGTGCAAGTAAGTGTACATTATAACAGTAGGTTCTGCAACTCCCATTATCAGAAGAGGTTGTCCACCGACTACTGACTGTATAATACCACATAGAGCAGTAGAAGTCAATGTTTCAACCGTGCCCAAGCTTCCATCTACACACAGTACAAGGTTGCAACCACACAGACTTATCAGATAACTTATGAAGAAAAGGTAAAGATCATAATTACCAGAAAACAGTATATTTTAGTGGATGATGATGCAAACCTGTTTCTCTTCTAAGTTGCTCGCCAAAAGCAATTACTGGAAGGGCAGAAGCAAAGAAGATGTATGTAGTTGGTGCCAGTATCCTGCCATGAATGGAGAAAAAGATGTGAGAATTATGAATAAACTTTTTGATTTAAGTAAAAAGAGAAAGAGATCTGAAGTACCCGAGTCCCGATTGGATTCCAACAATCCAGTCTTGTTTATAACAGGCTAATCTTCCTCGAACATCGCTTACTATACCTCTAAATGGAGCTCTGAAGAACTCCATCTCTGAAATAGATTTACAGATAAGAAACGCTTGATGAATAAGTATATATATATATATATACAGCGAGTTGATGAACAATTCAACTCTGACATAACCAAATGACAACAGAGAATCAACTTGCTAACAACTTTGCTACTCTTGTCATGTAAGAACTACTGGTATGAGCGATCCTGCATCACTAAACAGACAGCTCACGTTGACTATAACGTGAGAAATCTCTAAACCCGTGCTTGGAACTCAAGCAACGACATGTCCGAATTGCATGCAGATTTATAAGAATAGACAAACTAAGTACATCAACTATATATAAGAAGACGACATATGTGTAATTGAAGGAGAATTAAAGAGTTACCAACTAGAGGGTGACCGGACTTTCGCCGGTAAAGATTCCTCGGTGAGTTGCAGAGAAGAGGACAGTTACACTTGTGCTTCTTTATGTGGTTGTTTGTAGCAATTGATGCGTTTGTATGTAAGCTACGTACAAGTGTCAAGAATATTTTCTTTTATATATATATATATATATAATATTTAACAAATCCTTTATTGCCTCAGAAATTGGAGGAAAATAATCCAAATTTTTTGAACATATAATTACTAAAGAGATAATAAATTTGATTTTTGAGAAAATTTAATTTAGTGTTAAAAATTTTAAAATATTAATTTATTAATTATTTTTTTTAAAAATACGTACAAATTATATCAAATTTTAAAATCTAAAAACTAAAAATTTTACCACTAAATTTAAAAAATAGGAGATTAAAAAATATCTAATTTATTATGAAATAATTAGAAAGTATGAACGTATTATCATGGATAATATTTTAGGTCAAATGAAAATATATTGTAGATTGGATAAATTTAATTACTTAAAGCACACTTATAAATGATGATGGATTTTCCTAGCCATATATAACTTATATTAAATAATTAAAAAATTTGAGATTTCAATTGAATTATTTAAACAAAATGGAGTAATGAACATGTAATTTTATTCGTACTAAAAATATTAATATGCTTACCTCAGTTTATTATTAAATTAATGATTAAAAAATTGAATAGTGAAAATTTTGAACCGATTAATTTTTTCGTTCGATTTTTAACTTTTTTGTTCGATCCGATTAATTTTTTCGTTCGATTTTTAACTTTTTTGTTCGATGTAATCGACATATTTCGTATATTAATTAATTATTAAGTGTTTAATATTATGGTGTCTTATTCTGTCGTATAAATCTTAGTCATTTATTTATGTAAGTCCTGCGTAGGTCTTGCATAAATGAACGCGAGATCCGCATAAATAAATAACTGAGATTTATTGAGACAAAATAAGACATCATAATATTGAACAGAGGATCTCGTGTCAGTTGTCAAGCTCTTGTATCTATATACATGCTTACTCAATTAAGTAATTTGCCATTTTATTCTACATGGTATCAGAGCATATCGATCAAAAACCCTAGTTTTTTTTCCGTCATGGGCAACGACAAGAAATAATCCATGTCAGGGGTTCTACCACCATTGTCTCCTACTCAAGATGCGTCATCTCCTTTCTTGCGTAGTCCGTTTGATAGTCCAAGAATTACATTGGTAAACTATCTGTTGAAAGGAGAAAATGACCTGACTTGGAGTAGAGCAATTCTTAACGCGCTCAGAGCCAAAAGCAAATTGGCCTTCGTCGATGGTTCAATACCGAAACCGTCTGAAACAGCCGAAAATTATGAAGCTTGGCTAAAAAGCAACTCCATGGTTATTTCATGGCTATTTAACGATATTACACCAGAGCTACTCGACAGTATAGCTTATTCCGATTTCGCCCGCGAGATGTAAGTGGATCTTAAAGATCATTTTTCTCAAAGGAATGTGCCAAGAATACTTGAACTCAAAAGAGAGATCACTCTTTTGCAACAAGAAGGACTATTTGTCACCGACTACTACATAAAATTGAAGGGTTATTGGGACGAGTTGACTACTTTTCAAGACCTAAATCAACAACACGAATTGGTGTAAACAGCAGGTACAACTTTTCAAGACCTAAATCAATAGTAGAGGCTGGTGGGCAAACTACTTTATCTTATTACTAGTCGAATATTACCTATGTGGTAAATCTGCTTAGTTAGTTTATGCAAACTCCGAGTAAGCTACAATTTGAGGCAACCATACGCATGGGCTTGCCCCCACTGCTTGCCCCCACTGCTCCCCACTTGGCCCACTACTTTTAAAAAATTTTAAATTTTAAATTTTAAATTATTATTTTAAATTTTAATTTCATAAAAAATTAAAATTTTACTTCCATTAATTTAATTGGTGACAAAAAAATAATAAAAAATTATAGATATATTAAGATATCAAATAAAAAATAAAATCTGAGTCCATTTATTTTTATTAAAATTAATATTATTTGAGCCCATGACTTTTTAAAATGAAAGCCTACAAAAAGAGAGATAAAAATTACATGCTTCATTGACTTTTTTTATTCAAAATTTTTGTACCCTTTTGGCTTCTTCATAACACTACTTTTTGACTTTTTGGCTTTCCCTAACTCCACAAGGACTACCATACCCAAAGCGTAAAACAATAATCTATATTGAACGCAATTGAGAAAAGGATTCCTCCACAGGCCTTACCCCGTTCTAGTATTGATAGGTAAATTCCCATTTCTTTTCTTTGGAAGAATGTGTAGTACGTATAATTTAGAGACGGGTTCTTGTAAGTTATAATAGAGTTGGTACAGTTTTAATCTTTACATTCTTTTTAATTTTTAATGAAGACGCAAGATAAGATTTCTCATTGTAAACGAAAAATTGTCCCATATAAAGTCCTAAAAATGAACAAAAACAGTACAAACCATCTAGCACTAGTGATAATAGAGATAAAAGAAGTATCCTAGATGCCCTTATGAATAAAAATAGATGGGCTCAGATTTTATTTTTTATTTGATATCTTAATATATCTATAATAATAATTATTATTATTGTCACCAATTAAATTAATGGGGCAAAATTTTAATTTTTTAATGAAATTAAAATTAAAAATAAAAATTAAAAATAAAAATTTTCAGTAATATAAAAGTACTTTAAATATTTTACCCCCACTCAAAATAATTTCTGGATCCGCCCCTGGTTGGAACCAATCAATGGCGTCGTCACAAGCGCCATGCCAGGGTGATCGGACGCATGCAAGAAGTACGGATCATCATCTCTCTATCTGCCATGATAAAACTATCAAGATCTGGATTCTTTGAAAACCGTTGACTCTGATATCATGAACAAGTTTGTACAAGCTAGTAACCGTTTTAGAGAGAAGTAAAAAAATGTATTGTATTTGTATATCTCACTAAAACTCAAGTTGCAGGTATATATACACAAATCAGAGCTAAACAGACTATCCAACTCTACGTTAACAGCTTGCTACTATTTAACTGTTAACTAACTACATCGCTACGTAATGAACTAACTAGATAGATACGCTATAATTTACAATAAAGCATGTAGATATTCTAATATGTTCAATAATATCGAATTAACTAATTATATTTAAATATAATTAAAAATCAAATAATTAAGTAATCTGAAGGTCTTATTCAGTATCGAATTATTATAAAGCATGTGACTTAATTATTTTTTGCCTATTAAAATATTGGATTAATCCATCAAAATAATATAAAAACAAAAGGGGCAAAGGGATATAAAATTAATTTATTTAAAAAGATTTTGTAATATATAGATTTCACCAAATTTTATTTTCTATAATGTCTTATATTGTAAGAATTAATTTTGAAGATATTAACGCTTTACTTCTATAGAACAAGTATTACATTCTGATCCTTTTCTTGTTTTTGTGATTGAAAAAATCCTTCCATCCACAACGTTAAGTATCACATTCTGATCTTTTTTTTTCTTGCGATCGAAGAAGTCCTTCCAATTACTTATTTACAACGGTAAGTATTGCATTCTAATCTTTTTTCTTGTTATTTATTGGAAGGAGTTCTGGTTTCTCTCAAGCAAATCAAAATTCTCGATGCTTCTCTGTCATGGCGGCTGTCAACCGTCTGAGTCAGAACGTTGGAACAGGAAACGTTTCAGGTCGTCATGGCAAGTCTTATATAGCCATAATGGATGATTCGCTATTTTTTAAAGCAGTTGAAGGTGATATTCAAGCTTTCAAGCCATACAGAGGTTATCTCGACCAGTTATTGACACCAAACGATGACTCAATCCTCCACATCTGCATCACAGGCCTCCCTTTCCCTGATAGGGAACACCCCACAGCAGGAAATGATAAGTTCATAAACCTGGCGAAATGGGTAGCTAAAAGCTGTCCAGATTTATTAAGGAAGCAGAACAAAAAGGGAGACACTCCACTTCACATTGCAGCCAGGCATGGACACTTGGATATAGCGATAGAACTTGTCAAAACACCACCACCACGCTGCAGCCAAGTTATATTACAAAGCCAACCACCACCAGCTCACAGCGGTCCCAATGGTAGAACTGCTCTGCACTCGGCTGTGATTCGTAACAATTCGAGTAAAGTTATCCTTCTTCCATATGCAATTTACTAACAACTATTAATTAGTAAATTATACAAGAAATTGTGCCTGACAATACAATTTCCCATTGCATTTGAAATAATAATGTTGATCAATCTTGATGGGTTCATATAAATTCACGCATTGAATTCTACAGAAGTTACTGAATTACTACTGGCAAACGAAGACAAAAGGAAGGCATTGATCAAAGAAGACGACCTGAATGGGTGGATTCCACTTCACTACGCCGCCTACTTTGGCTACCGCGATATCGTCCTATTATTACTAAAAGATGACAGATCTGTGGCCTACACACCCACTAACGATGTAACCAAAATGTTACCTCTTCATCTTGCCGCCAGCAGTGGCCACGTAGAGGTAATGGAAGCCATTATAAATCTTTGTCCAGGTTGTTGCGAACTGGTCGATCAAAGGAAGTGGAACGTTCTTCACTTGGCGGTCGACAGCGACAAGAAAGGGGCGGTGACTTACATTCTGAACAATCCGTTGCTCAAGAATCTTATAAATAAGAAGAATGCTAAAGGAAGCACACCTCTCCATAAGCTCGCTGATTCTGGTTCTTTCATGAGGTCTTTCGTGACTCACCCTCAAGTGGACAAGTAACAAGTTAGCCTTTAATAACAGAAACCTCAATTTTCTTGACCTCCTTCTATCCGCAGATGGTCTACGGGGTCAAAGGGTAACATCAGTTTTCTTTTCACGCTTATATTTCATTACAATTTGAATCTTCTCCATTAGTGGTTCAGATATCTCTATAAAATGATCCAAGGCAATTACGAGGAAATTGGAATATTTCCACGTAATTAGAATGTCGGTAAAATAGCACAAAATTTGATAATAGAGTTTGGCCAAATTTTGCCTACGTTTTCGAGACTACTACACATCTTTTTATTGGGGAGAAAAACAAGCACTTACAAATGTTTACAAAACTAGCAATCTCTTACTTGAAGACTGATTTCAATCTGTTTTCACACTTGATTGATGAAGTAGCTTATTTAGATTTTGTTACTCTTGTAGATCACAACTTCAGTTTCTCAACTGTCACCACCTTAGTTAGCATGTCTGTAGGGTTCGTGCTTCTAAAGATCTTCTCAAATGTTAACACTTCATCTTCTAACAAGGACCTGATGAAATGATAACGAACACCAATATGCTTAATTCTAGAGTGAAATGTTGGATTCTTGGCTAGATGAATTGTACTCTGACTGTCACCATATAACACATTCTTCTCCTGCCTGAAACCCAACTTTGATAGCAGACTTTGAAGCCAAATCATCTCTTTGTTAGCTTCGGTTATTGCTATGTATTCAACTTCTATAGTGAATAATACAACAATCTTTTGAATTTGCGATATCCAACTCACAGCCGATTATTAAGTATGATTATTATTTATTTATTATTAATTATTAATAACAGTAATTGTGACCATTATTTAATGATATTTATTTATTATTGATATTAACACTATAAGTTTATTTATACTTTTTTTTTTATTTTGCATTAAAATTTTCATGTTTTATAATAGAATATATGTTCATGCTTTAATATTTAACATTAAAAATTAAAATACATAATTGTAGACTGTGATGAAATTTGTTTATATCATTATTTATGAACCTAGTGTCGTGATCAATGAATTATAGTATATTGTTTGTTATTTATAATATAAAGTTATTTATGTTGAATTTTTATCCACTTTTAATTATAAAATTAAAATTTATTATTTTATGATTAGGTCATATTTATTTAGTTTTTTTATACAAAATTAGTTAATTTGAATTTTCAAGATTCAATTTTTATGCTGTTGAAGTTATGCTATTTAATTTCATGAATGTTTTATGCTATTTAATTTTATAATTATAAAGCATGTAAATATTATAATATGATCAATAATATTGATTTAACTAATTATATTTAAATCTAATTAAAAATCAAATAATTAAGTAATTTTAAGTTCTTAGTCCGAATTAGTTATAAAGGATGTGAATTAATTTTTTTTACCTATTAAAATTTAGGATTAATCCATCAAAATAATATAAACACAAAAGGGGCAAAGGGATATAAAATTAATTTATTTAAAAATATTTTGTAATATATAGATTTCATCAAATTTTATTTTCAAGAATGTCTTATATTGTAAGAATTAATTTTGAAGATGTTAATGCTTCACTTCTATAGAACAAGTATTACATCCTCCTTGAATGATCTGACTAGACAATTTTTTTTTTGTGACAAGTATCTGAAACTTGTTATTTCGACTTTCAAGTATGGGAAGTGTAACTTGAGCATACGTATCGAGAAGAAAATTAATATGCTGATCAATTGGCTTATTTAGCTTCTTTAGTACGCTGGAACTGCATATCTTTCTTGAGCCTCCAAAGAATATTTTGAATGCACTATACCGAGTCATGCATGGAACCCTATACAATAGAACCTTTTGTAGGGTCTAGACTTTACGAGCTAGTCGCTTTTATTTTTCTTTCCCTTGTACCAAAAAAAAAAAAAGTATTACATTCTGATCCTTTTCTTGCCATCGAAGAAGTCCTTCAATTACTTGTTTACAACGGTAAGTATTGCATTCTAATCTTTTTTCTTGTTATTTATTGGAAGGAGTTCTGGTTTCTCTCAAGCAAATCAAAATTCTCGATACTTCTCTGTCATGGCGGCTGTCAACCGTCTGAGTCAGAACGTTGGAACACGAAACGTTTCAGGTCCTCATGGCAAGTCTTATATGGCCATAATGGATGATTCGCTATTTTTTAAAGCAGTTGAAGGTGATATTCAATCCTTCGAGCAATACAAAGATTGTCTCCACCAGTTAGTGACACCAAACGGTGACTCAATCCTCCACATCTGCATCACAGGCCTTCCTTTCCCTGATAGGGAACACCCCACAGCAGGAAATGATAAGTTCATAAACCTGGCGAAATGGGTAGCTAAAAGCTGTCCAGATTTATTAAGGAAGCAGAACAAAAAGGGAGACACTCCACTTCACATTGCAGCCAGGCATGGACACTTGGATATAGCGATAGAACTTGTCAAACTATGTGAAATATCTCCTGAGAGTGACGAAGAAATATCTCCTGAGAATGACGAAGAGAAAGGCGTCGTTGGAGCTGCAGCTGCAGATGCGCGGGAGATGATTGCCATGAAAAATGAAGACGGAGACACAGCTCTTCACGAAGCCATAAGATTAAGCACCGTTTATGATCAGCTTAAGCTTAGCCAGCTGTTAATCCTGCTGACGAAAGAGTATGACATTTCATATAAACCCAACAAATACGGCGAGACTCCTCTGTATCTAGCTGCTGAGAGGGGAGTCGGAAAAGCTGTTGTCGATGTTCTATTACATAGCCAGCCACCACCAGCTCACAGCGGTCCCAATGGTAGAACTGCTCTGCACTCGGCTGTGATTCATAACAATTCGGGTAAAGTTATCCTTCTTCCATATGCAATTTTCTAACAACTATTAATTAGTAAATCATGCAAGTAGTTGTGCCTGACAATACAATTTTCCATTGCATTTGAAATAATAATGTTGAACAATCGTGATGGGTTCATATAAATTCACGCATGGAATTCTACAGAAGTTACTGCATTACTACTGGCAAACGAAGACAAAAGGAAGGCATTGATCAAACAAGACGACCATAAGGGGTGGATTCCATTTCACTACGCCGCCTACTTTGGCCACCTCGATATCGTCCGATTATTACTAGAAGATGACAGATCTGTGGCCTACACACCCACTAACGATGTAACCAAAATGTTACCTCTTCATCTTGCCGCCAGCAGTGGCCAGGTACAGGTAATGGAAGCCATTATAAATCTTTGTCCAGGTTGTTGCGAACTGGTCGATCAAATTAGGAAGGAGAACGTTCTTCACTTTGCGGTCGACAGCGACAAGGAAGAGGCGGTGACTTACATTCTGAACCACCCGTTGCTCAAGAATCTTATAAATAAGAAGAATGCTCAAGGAAGCACACCTCTCCACAAGCTCGCTGATTCTGGTTCTTTCATGAGGTCTTTCGTGACTCACCCTCAAGTGGACAAGTTAGCCTTTAATGGCAGAAACCTCAATGTTCTTGACCTCCTTCTATCCGCAGATGGGGGTCAAAGGGTAACATCAGTTTTCTTTTCATGCTTATATTTCATTACAATTCGAATCTTCTCCATTTGTGCTTCAGATATCACTATAAAACGACCAACGCAATCATACATGTGTTGCAGCAAATATTTGCAGAGTGTTTAAAAGATAAGTTGAAGGTGGGAAGAGGATGGCGAATTGCTATCCAGAAAGATGAAGTAAAAACAGAAGGAAGCGGCAAGGTGAACGAAGGTTATGCAGGGAAAATAAAAGATAAAAGTAGTGATGACAAAATGGACTACATTAAAGACGCTAGAGAGGCACATCTAGGAAGCGACAAGGTGAACGAAGGTTATGCAGGGAAAATAAAAGATAGAAGTAGTGATGACGAAATGGACTACATTAAAGACGCTAGAGAGGCACATCTGGTGGTGGCTGCACTTATAGCAACGGTCACCTTCGCCGCAGGTTTCACCTTGCCTGGTGGTTACAAGGCTGAAGGTGGCCCCGATGAGGGTGGTGCAATTCTAGCCAGAAGGAGAGCTTTTCAAGCATTTATTATTACAGATACCATAGCCATGGTGCTGTCTAGTGCTACTGTCTTCCTCCATCTCTTTATGGCTCTGTACAATAGCAAGTTAGTAGCCTCCCTCTTCTCACTGGGGTTTTACTTTACCATTTGCGCCATGTTTGCAATGGGTGTTGCCTTCATTACAGGAACATATGCCGTGTTATGTCATACCTCGTCTTTAGCCATTTCTGCTTGTGTCCTTGGCTGCCTCTTCTTCTTCTTCTTATTCTACAGTTCGTTAAAGTTGGCAATAACTTCACTGAGAAATTTACTGCTTGGTTATTTTGAAAGAAATTTCGCCTAGGATTACCTAGGGATCACTTTGGAATGCCAACGTACATTTATTCTTGTTATTAAGGCCTTCATGAGTTTGTTGAGCAGCTCTGGTATGCTTATGCCTATAACCTTTGGCTTTCAAGGGTTGGTTCATGTAGCAAAGCTATTTCTTTAGTAACCTTCCAACTCAAAAGTTAAATCTTCAAATTTGTGATCAAATAAATAAAATATAAAAGCCATCAACTTCTTTCTTGCACACTAAACAAAACAGATAGGTAACAAATGTATAAAACCAAAATACCTAAATTCAAGGAACAATCAAAACAATCCACTAACTATTTCTTGCAAATATGAAAAAAAAGTTTGTTGTTAAGACTAAGACCTGAAATTGACCTTGTAAAGATAAAAATTTTGACTAAAGAATTCAAAAACTTACTAATTTATGCATTATTTGTTAATATTCTCCCCTATAATGCAGAAATTTACAACACCTAACATTTCTCTAAAATGTTTAAATTTTGCTAAAGGAAGTGACTTTGTGAAAATGTCTACAAGCTGATCATTGGTATTGTAATAAGTCATATTGATGTTTCCTTTCAATAACTAAATCTCTTATGAAATGATGTGGAGATTCTATATTTTTGGAATGACTATGAAACGCTGGGTTCTTTGTCATGACAATAATGGACTGATTGTCACAAAAATGGTTGTTCCGACTGCCCGCCTTTGCTTCATATCAATGAGTATTCAGCGTAGCCAGATTGCTTGACAGACTGCTGAAATAACAACTACATACTTAGCTTTAGACGAGAATAAAGTTGTAGTTGATTGCTTCTTTGAGCTCCAACAAATAGCACCTATCCCAGGACTGAAAATATAGCCAGAGGCACTCTTTCGATCATCAAGTGAACCTACCAATCACTATACAAAAAATGAAATAATTTAAGTGTGTTAATATTATAGTACCAAATCCCACGGGAAATGGTTCATTTCAAATATCTCAACACCCTTTTGGTAGCACCATATTGAAGTTTTCTTGGTTTTTGCACGAATCTTGACAATAAACTTACTGCGAACATAATATCTAGCCTACTATCAGTGAGAAACGGTAAGCTTCCAATTAGACTTTGATAAATATAACCATCAACTTTGTTTTCACCATCTTCTAAACTTAATTTTTGACTGGGTGCAAAGGGAGTCTTTATGAGATTACAATCCTGCTTTTGAAATCTTACAAGCAGATCTTTTGTATATTTCTCTTAAGAAAGAAAAATTCAACCATCATTTTTCTTTACTTCCAACCCCAAAAAAATAGCTCCTTAAACCCAAGTCAGTCATTTTAAACTCTTTGATCATCAACCTTTTAAAATTCTCCATTAAAGTACTACTATTTGAAGTATCAAATCATTCACATATAAACATACAATAAGTAACTCGCCAGTTCCACATGATTTGGCATATATATTAAACTCACTGGGACTCTTTCAAAGTCCAATATTGCTAAAATGTCCATCAATCATAGAGCACTAAGCCCTAGAGGTTGCTTAAGGCCTTATAAGATCTTATTGAGCCTATACACCTTTCATTCTTTCCCTTTAACTTCATAATTTGCTAGTTGGCCTGCAAAAACTTTTTCATCCAAAACACCATTTAAAAATGCAGATTTGACATCAAACTGATAAACATGCCACTTATAATGTGCAACAACAGCCAAAATAGTTCTAATAGTGTCAAATAGCTACAAGTGCAAAGGTTTCTTCGAAATCGATACCTTTCTATTGCAAGTGTTCATAAGCAACTAACTGTGCTTTGCATTTTATATCGAACCATTAGGTCTGAACTTTAGCTTGTAAATCCACTTTAGACCCACTGCCTTTTTGCCATCTGGTGGGTCAACAAACTCCCAAGTGTCTTGTTTTTCCAAGGCTCTATTCTTCCATAGCAACACGCCATTCTTTGATTTGTACAACATCTTCATAGCAGTTATGCTCTTCAATAGCTGTAAATTGACACCTTTCTGTTTGTTCACAAATCTCCTGTAAGGAACATCATTTTCTTGGAGGAGTTGTTGAAGAACTTGATGAAGTTGGAGAATTTGATAGAGATGATCGACTGGATGGAGCTGAAGGTGATGATGAATTATCATCATTAGTATTCATGGAGAAGATTTGAACAACTCTATTTCTTTGTCCAATCCCATATACTTTTCTCATTAAACATCACATCACGACTAATAATCAACTTATTAGTTAAAGGATTATAAAAATGATAACCTTTAGTTTTAGTACTTGTTCATGAATCGTAGGTGCTCGGTTGTCGAAGTGAGTAATAAATCGTTAAGAACCGAGTCATGTCCGCAGGGATTATGAGAAAATTTAAATCTATGCTAGCTAACAATGCTTGAAATCGGGTTAAATGAAATTTTAGAAAATTAACACAATGTAACGAATTATTAAAAACTCAAGGAAATTTCTAAGCAACTACACAATTTAATGAGACCAAAATAACTATGAATATGATAAATCTATGCAATAACTAATTAAGAAAAGATTGTAATAATTGACTAATTAAAAGTATTAACTTCAATGAGGAATGACTTTATCTTAAGGAATGATATTTTCGTCAACCTTAATATTGAATTAGCTATCCTCTACAAATGAAATATCCTAACCTTGGAGGTGAATTTTAAGAGTAATTAATCCCCTTTTCCTGAAGATGAATTAATCTAACCATTCTAGACATCACTTAGTAATCCCTTACTTAAGTTCTTCCTAGAGTTTCTTAAGTCCCAAACCTTCAATTTTACCTCCTAAGTTTCTTGGGTCTCCCAACTCACAAGAAAATTCTAGTCAAAATTTCCTTCAATCTTCTAACAAAAACTCCCTTTTTCTAAATATGAATTTATACCAAGACAATTTCCAATAATTCAAAAGAGGAACAAATAAACCTAAGGAAAAATCAACAAGTATATGAATATTAAGTCATGGATTCAGCAAAATTCAATATTAAAGCATCAACAAAATATCAAATCCCTAAGAGAAATTAAGGGTTCAGCCACAAATTATTATGCCAACTAATCCACAAGCATAACTTTTAGACAAATTCATGAAGGAAATAATTAAAATAGAAAAAGCACAACTCCAAACTACAGTTGAATAATGAACTCTCCCTTCTCCTTGCGTGGCTACTATGTAAGCTGTGAAGGCTTTGCGTTTGTTGAGTGAATTGAGGTTGTGTTGTTGTTTTGGTAGAGTGGATGAGGCTGGCTGCTTGCGTGTCTTCAATAGTGGAGGCTACATGAATATGCTATTGGGAGTGAAAGTTGACGCGTGAATGAGTGGAGTATGTTGCTTGGAGGCTTGCTTTATTGTGTGGAGAAGATACAGGTTGTGTTGATGAAGAGTTGGTGGAGCTATTGCGTTAGTTAAGCATGAAGAATGGCTGCAGCGTGGTAGTAAAGTAGTGGACGTTGGAGAGGAATGAAGAATGTTTCGGTGGAGGTTATTTGAGGTTGCAGTTTTTTTGAAAACAATAGAGGCTACGGTGTTTTTGGAGCTGTTGCGTTGATGGAGAATTTGTAACATCCCGTTACCTTTAATGAGACTTGAATTGTGTATTATGAGAAATTATTGAGAAATTAGAAAGTTTAATTCATTCTTATGCTAAATATGACATGCACATTTTTGTACATTAATATGATTGTACATGCATTCATGACATTTTCTGGGTATAATTGAATTATTAATGTGATTAAAATGTGATTTGGCAAATTCGGTCATGTTTCGGGTATTTCATAATTTTTGGTAATTTTTGGTGTAATTTTTGGACTAAAGAAAAATATTGAATAATGGGTCAATTATGTTGTGACATATGGCATCCTATAATTGGGGCAAATGGCTTGTATGTATGGTGACACATGTACTGCTAGTTGTGACAAATGGTTTGAAAGAGTGAGGACACGTGTAAGGCATGCAAGGAACCCACGTATTATTATGTTTTGAAAAACGTTAGGAAGAGTTACGCTAGCTTGGGAGCTTTTGGAAGCATTTTTTGTTTAATTTGTTCATCACCAAACATTGAGTTGCTCTTGTTAGTTATTTGCGAGTTACTCTCACTGTTGGGAAATAATGCTTAAGTAAGTGATTCTAATGATGTTTTACAGTGTAAATGAATACATGCATGTGAGGTTAGAGAAGCAAAGTTTCTGTGATGAACGAATTAGATGATGGATCTGTGAATTAGAAATTTTTCCAGAAAAGTATGAAATAGGATCTGTTATATTTTGAAATGAGTTATGTAAGAGGGCTGGAAAATTGATGAATATGTATGCATTCTGTCATGGGTTAGAGAAATCTGTAAATGGATTGTTGTCACTGTACATGCATGCATCGTTTCTTTTAGTGTTGGCTTTAAGCTTGATTTTTAGGTTGTGTTTCGAATAAGTTAGAGGATTTTTTTGCTAGTTATTGGAGTTAATTAATGTGAGATTGAGTTTATGATAAATGATAGTAGTGTGAGAAAGTAGAAAACCTGGAAAAGGAATCGGGGAAGACGAGTTTCGTTAACCAGACGTCGCGACTAACCTTAGCTCGTCGCGACTAATTCCTTTTTGTACGTCGCGACGCGTGACACACCCTTGAGCTCGTCGCGATGATCGTTGCATAAAAATCCCAAGAAAAACTGATTTCTGGACTGTACGTCGCGACTTCACTTTTTGTCCACGTCGCGGCGAGGATCCCCCTTGACAGTTCAAACATGCTTTCGTATTTTGACCATAACTTTCTCTGTAGTTATCCAAATTGGGTGATTTTTTATTTGCTGTAAACTAGAGACATAGGGCTACAACTTTTATGAAAAATTGAGTTTTAATTCTGTCTCTAAGATTTTCAATATTTGGTTGGTAGTTGAGGTAAGAATTCTGCTGGAACTTATGAACCGTCTAAAATATTTTGAGTATATCTTTTGGTATACTGACCTAAATTAAATGATTTTGGTGTCATTAGAAAGCTAAGAAATGGGAGAACAACTTTACAGAAGGAAGTTTTGTCTAATCTGGTCATTTACCTTATTTGATTTAGTATGGAAGTTGACCTATGTGTGTATTAGAGGAAAAATCTGAAGTAGGCAATGAAGTTATGAAATTGTTTGACATTGTTTGGTTCAATCCAATTGTAAATATACATGGTATTAATGAGGGCTTTG
>JANIPN010000219.1:87190237-87200310 GCA_027478595.1 Erythroxylum anguifugum
AAATGAGGCTAGCACTTCTAACGATTTTTCCTCTCAATTTTGATTTGAGTTTTTCTCCGAAAAGGATCTGTGGATACCGTTAGAGGCCGAACGATTGAACGGCTCGTGGAAGACAATTTCGGAGAAGCAGGATATTATATCGGAAATCAAAAAAGGTTAGTTTTAATTTGTCAATTTCTTGTTTTATGTTTCAAATTTAATTATGTTAAAGTTGATTCTGTGGAAAATTTTTGTTATATTTCCGTTGCGCTTAGATTTGATCTTGCTTTAATTTTCCAACATTTTGGAATGCCACTGTACATTTATTCTTGTTATTAAGGCCTTCGTGTGCTTGTTGAGCAGCTTGGTGTGCCTATGCCTATAACCTTTGGCAAGGGTTGGCTCATGTAACAAAGTTATTTCTTAAGTAACCTTCCAACTCAAAAGTTAAATATTCAAATTTGTGATCAAATAAATAAAATATAAAAGCCACGTACTTCTTTCTTGCACACTAAACAAAACAGATAGGTAACAAATGTATAAAACCAAAAATTGATCTATAATACATCTTTACTCATCAAGTTTCAACTTTAAATAGACAATAAAAATACCAGAATCCCTAAATTCAAGGAACAGTCAAAACAACCCACTAACTATTTCCTACAAATATGGAACATAAAGTTTGTTGTTAAGGCTAAGAATTGAAATTGACCTTGTAAGCATAAAAATTTTGACTAAAGAATTCAAAAACTTACTAATTTCTGCATTATTTGTTAACATTCTCCCTTATAATGCAGAAATTTACAACACCTAACATATCTCTAAAATGTTCAAATTTTGTTAAAGGAAGTGACTTGATGAACATGTCTACAAGCTATTCATTGGTATTGTAATAAGCCATGTTGATGTTTCCTTAATAACTAAATCTCTTAAGAAATGATGTCGAGATTCTACATTTTTGGAACAACTATGAAACATTCGGTTCTTTGTCATGGCAATAATGGACTGATTGTCACAAAAATAGTTGTTTCGACTACCTGCCTTTGCTTCATATCAATAAGTATTCGACGTAGCTAGATTGCTTGACATACTGTTGAAATTACAACTACATACTCAGCTTTTGACGAGGATAAAGTTGTAGTTGGTTGCTTCTTTAAGCTCTAACAAATAGCACATATCTTAGGACTGAAAATATAGCCAGAGGTACTCTTTCGATCATCAAGTAAACCTGCCAATCATTATCAAAAAATGAAATAATTTAAGAACATTAATATTAGAGTACCAAATCCCACAAGAAATAGTTCATTTCAAATATCTCAACACCCTTTTGGCAGCACCATACTGAAGTTTACTTGGTTTTTGCATGAATCTTGAAAATAAACTTGTTGCGAACATAATATCTGGCCTATTATAAGTGAGATACAGTAAGGTTCCAATTATACTTCGATAAATATAACCATAAACCTTGTTTTCACCAACTTCCAAACTTAATTTTTGATTGGGTGCAAAGGGAGTCTTCATGAGATTACAATCCTGCATTTGAAATCTTACACGCAAATCTTTTGTATATTTCTCTTAAGAAAGAAATTTTCCACCATCATTTTGCTTTACTTTCAACCCCAAAAAATAGTTCATTAAACCTAAGTCAGTTATTTTAATCTCTTTGATCATTAACCTTTTAAACTTCTCCATTAAAGTACTACTATTTGAAGCATCAAATCATTCACATATAAACATATAATAAGTACCTCACCAGTTCCACGTGATTTTACATATATATTAAACTCATTGGAACTCTTTCAAAGTCCAATCTTACTAAAATGTCCATCAATCTTAGAGCACTAAGTCCTTGGAGCTTGATAATTAAGGCCATATTGAGCCTATACAGCTTTCATTCTTTCCCTTTAACTTCAAAACCTGATGATTGGCCTACAAAAACTTCTTCATCCAAAACACCATTCAAAAATGCAGATTTGACATCAAACTGATAAACATGCCATCTATAATGTGCAACAATAGCCAAAATAGTTCTAATAGTATCAAATCTAGCTACAGGGGTAAAGGTTTCTTCGAAATCGATACCTTTCTGTTGTATGCATCTACAATCAACTAACCGTGCTTTGCATTTTGTATCAAACCATCAAGTCTAAACTTTAGCTTGTAAATCCACTTTAGACCAATTGTATTTTTGCCATCTGGTGGGTCAATAAACTCCTAGGTGTCATATTTTTCTAAGGCTCTAATTTTTTCTTGCATAGTAGCATGCCATTCTTTAATTTGTACAACATCTCTAAAGCAGTTACGCTCTTGAATAGCTGTAAATTGACACCTTTCTGTCTATTCATAAATTTCCTACAAGGAACATCATTTTCTTGGAGGAGTTGTTGAAGAACTTGATGAAGTTGGAGAACTTGATAGAGATGATGGACTAGATGGAGCTAAAGGTGATGATGAATTATCATCATCAGTATCCATGGAGAAGATTTGAACAGCCTTGTTTATTTGTCCAATCCCATGAACTTTTCTCATTAAACACCACATCACGACTAATAATCAACTTATTAGTTAAAGGATTATAAAAATGATAATCTTTAGTTTCAGTGTTATAGCCCATAAATATGCACTTCACATGATAATTCAAATTATCTATATATGATTTTGGGATGAATTGGAACTAATATGACTTATTTCTATGTGAATTTTAAGCTTTATTTGATTAATTCTCACATATTTCAACTTTATTGCTTAATAGGTACAAATAGATAGATTTTGCGAAAAGAGCATAACTTTTGCTGTGGATATCAGATTAAGGTCATACAAGTATGCTTTTGAAGAGGACTATGAGTTCTACAACTTCCGTGAAGACTCCAAAGAGAGATTTTGCCGTCTAAAGGGTCAAAATTGCACAACTTTGTAGATGCCTATTGTATGTTTGCCCAGCGGACATTATGTCCTCTCAAACAAACATAAGCGGGGCTGGAAAGCTAAAAAACCTGAGAAGGTCTGCTTAGCGGACATGAAGTCTACCTATCGGACATTGACGGTGCTGTTACGATCCATATTCCCCTATTTAGCAAAAAATATGTTTCTTTGAGACCAAGACACTATCAATACTCATTTTTAAGACCAAAAAAGGGGGCTCTTCACTTAAAACAAGGTTGCACAAAAGGAGGCACCCAAAAGAGGCAAAGAAGAAGATCAAAGAGGATTGAATCAAGCATTGGAAGCAATCTTGTTTTGTGTTCTCTCTATCTTCTTTCTCTACTCTTTCTTGGTTGTTGATTGTCTTTATTTGTTTAGATTCTTTTATCATGTTTTAGAACTAAACCCCATTTAAGGTTAAGGATGTAGCCTACTTTGTGGGATCGATTTATATTTTATGGATTGAATGGTGTTGAATGAAAGTTTTTAGGTTATGTTTATCTTTCTTAAACTTCATTGTTGTTTCAATGCTTGATCACCACATATGTAACCTTAGGATTATGATGAACTGAAAGGTGAAGTGTGATTTGTACAATAGGATGATAAACACATTAGATTTAGAGATAAAGATGTCTTAAACTAGTATGATAACTTATGGTTGCTTGTTTTTAATGAATTTGACTAGTTAGGTTTCGCATTGAGAGATGGTAATCAACTAGTTAGATATTTTTATATGTTTTGAGAGAAAATATAAGTAAATTTGTGCAATTGTTATTATAACCTATCATTCAATCAATTCCATAATTTATTGATCAATCTCTTAAATTGGTGAACCCCAAACCCCTAAGTCTAAATCATCATATTTCTCTTGTTTGTTTATTTACAGTCTTTACAATTTATTGTCTACTATAATCCAATCATCTTTCAAGTTTCTTGCTATTCTAGTTCAAGTAATGAGGATTAATTCAGTTGTGAGTATCTTGGTTTTTGTCGGAGAAGACCTTGGAATACTTGATTTGTAGGTACTAGGAACAAATCTGTGTACTTGCAGATTTTGTCAACCAAGTTTTTGGCATCATTTTCGGGGACTAATTTATATTTGCTACTATTAATTCTAGTTATTTGTAATTACCTTTTTCTTCCATTAATTACTTTAAAACCCTTTTTCTTTGTTTTATTTTAGGAGCTACGTGAACTTAAAGCATTCAAGAAATTTAAACAACAATCAACTAATTGAGTTAAATCCTAAAATTAAATGCACTTATAGAAGGAACAACGCCCAAAGAAGAAGAGAGATAGCAAATAATAATCAAAATCCAATTCTGCATAGGGAACAAGATATGGGGAACGATCAATTCAACGAAGGAAATCAAGCTGAATCAATGGTTGTTAAACCTGTGGTAAGGAAAATTAAAGATTATCAAATGCCATTTATTACTAGCAACCTTCTTGTATTTGATTGAGTACGGCAGCAAGGAATAATGAGTTGAAGCAGATTCATCTATCTATGTTGGCACAATTTAATGGAATGTTGAGTGAAGATGCTCTAGCCTTTATGAGAGATTTCTATGCTATAGTTCAGACTCTTCCATTGTATGGATTGTCCGAAGATGAGTTAAGGAAAAGGTGTTTTTCCTATTGCATGAAGGGATTAGCAAGAAACTAGTTGTTGAACTTGGAGGGAGATTCCATTGATACTTGGGACAAAGTAATGGAGACTTTCATGATGAAGTGGTACCTAGCCCACAAAACTCTCGAACTAAGAAGATAATACATTAGTTCTTACAGAAAGAAGGGGAAAATTTTTCATAAAGCATGAGAGCGATTTAATGATCTCCTTAACCAGTGTCCTCATCATGGGTTTGATACATACTCTTTGACTCAGTTTTTCTACTATGATCTCACTGATCACAATTAGACTTTGGTGGATTTAAATGCTGGTGGGAATATTAGTAACCTGAGTTCCCAAGGGTTATGGAATATTTTCATAAAAGTTACTGAGAATTCACATTGTAAGGTGACCAGGAGCAAAGCTGTTACTCTTAATGAAGTAGGTTCTAAACCTGACATGGCCTACCAAGTTGTCGAGATAAATAAGAAGTTGAATATGTTGATGAACACAACAAGTCTGGTAGGGATCTTTGCACTCTTTGTAGTAGATTTAGGCATACAATAGCTGGTTGTATGAACATTGAAGTAATAATGCCAGAGAAAGAGATGAACTATGTAAACAATGGTAGACAAGGTCAGAAATTTGATCATTTTTCAAACACATACAATGAAGGTTGGAAGTTTCATTTAAATTTTTCATGGAAAAATCAAGGGGCTACAAAACCAATGGGACCACCTGAGTTCCAAGCACTACCGAAAAAGAAGTATTCAACTCCTTTGTCTTCTGCACAACAACAATTCCCTTCCCTTTAGGAGAAAAAATTGGATAGGCTTGAAGATATGTTTGCTCAACTTATGAACAAGATGGATCAAAGTGCTAAAGCTAGCTCTCAAGCCATGAACAGAATGGAGCAGAACATCTAGTCCACCCAAGTTTCCATAAGAAATTTAGAGGTGCAAATCAGTCAAGTGGAAAAAGAGGTAAGTGAAAGAGGTAAGGGAAAGCTACCTAGCAATACCCAAGTGAATCAAAAACAGGATTGTATAGCAATTCTTCTGAGAAGTGGTAAGGTGGTAAAAGGTGTGGTTCCTAAAGGGAAGGAAGCTATGGTAAATGAAACTAAGGATGTTGAAATTGTGAATTTGGATGAAGAAGAAGAGCCTAAAGAAACCGAACAAAAGAAAAAGTCTTCACTAATTTCAAAATTTTCCTTTGTGCCACCCATACCATACCTTAAAGGGCAAAGAAGAAGCATGATGATTCCAAATTTTGTAAATTCCTTGACCTTTTCAAGAAGATCCAAATCAACATTCATTTTTGCTGAAGCACTTGCTTACACCAAGTTCTTGAAGGAAATCATCTCCAAAAAAAAAAGAAACTAGAAAATTTTGCTACAGTAGCCTTAACTGAGGAGTGTAGTTTTATTTTACAAAATAAACTACCCCTCAGTTAAAGGACCTAGGGAATTTCACTATTCCTTGTCACTTCAGTGCTTTTAATTTTTTCAATGCTTATGTGACCTAGGTGTAAGTATTAATCTTATTCCTTTGTCTCTCTATAACAGGCTTGAAATTGGTGAACTCAAACCAACTACAATTTTATTGCAACTTACTGATAGATTAATTCGATGCCCTATTGGTATAGTTGAGGACTTACTAGTAAAAGTTGTTGAGCTTATAATTCTACCTGACTTTGTTTTACTTGAGATGGATTTAAATATGCAGGTTCCTATAATTTTAGGAAGGCCATCTTAGCACTGGTGGAGCATTGATTGATGTTCCAGCTGGTAAGTTGATCTTGAGAGTTGGTGATGAGGAAGAGGTTTTTAATATTTTCAAAGTTTTAAAGGGACCCTCTTTCGATGAAGTCACCTATAAGATAGATTTAATTGATTCTCTTATACTTGAATATATTCCTAAATTAATGTATGATGATGCTTTAAAGACATGCCTAACTTTAGGAATAGAAGAAAATGAATTGGATGATGAGTTAGTGGACTATGCATATAGATTGCAAGGTAATGGTTTTAGGTATAGACCTCAAATTGAAGAATTGAGCCCTCCTAAACCTAAATTGTCACCTTCCATATTAAGCCTATCAAATCCTGAATTAACACAGCTTCCAATTCATTTGAGGTATGCATTCTGAGGAGAATAAAATACATATCCAGTTATTATTTCTTCTCCTTTGAATTCCTCTCAAAAAAAGGAATTTTTTAAGGGTGTTACGTGAACATAAATTAGCTATTGCATGGAATATTGCTGAGGGAATTAGCCCTTCTATTTGTGTTTACAGGATTTTAATGGAGGAAAATCACAAACCTAGTATGGAAAATCAGAGGAGACTCAATCCTAACATGAAGGAAATTGTGCGATTTGAGGTACTTAAGTTACTTGATACAGGAATTATCTATCTCATTTTTTATAGCTCTTGGATAAGTCCTATGCAGGTAGTACTAAAGAAAGGTGGTATGACCGTCATCTCTAATGATGGCAATGAGTTAATTTCCGTTAGGGTTGTGACAGAGTGGAGGGCTTGTATAGATTATAGGAAATTAAATACAACAACTAGAAAATATCACTTCCCTCTCCCTTTTATCGATCAAATGTTGGAAAGATTAGCGAGGCATGATTAATATTTGCTTTTTAGATCATTATTCAGGGCACCTGATTTCCTTAGGTTTGTTTATTTTCCCTTAATATAATTAACACAATTTTCAAAGTCTGCATAATTAAACGGATCAAGAATTCTATCAGACACAAGACGTTCAATTCTTTGTTTAGAGATATGTCCTAAACGCTTGTGCCATAATGAATCAGAATTCTCATTGGTTAATTTTTGCTTTATACCTCTACATACATGTAAAGTTTCAATATCTGAGGCAACCATATTAATCAAATATAGGTTATCAACAAATGATAAAGAACCGGTACCAACAAGTATTGAATATTTAAAAAGACTAAATTGACCATTTTCAAATGAACAAGAGTATTTTGACCAAAAAAAAAGAATAAGAGTAACCAAATTTGTCCAATGCAGAAGTAGAAACTAAATTTCGTCTAAATGACGGTATAAGTCTCATGCAAATCCAAATAATAACCGGTCTTTAACAATAACCTAAAAGTTCCAATAGCCTCAACTTCTACAGCTTTACCTTAACCCTTATGTTTCCTTTTCCCTTATACCTCATTGAAATAAGATTTGCCAAAATCGTACTTGTTTAAGTCTTTTCGCTTTTGGCAAATCTCTTTTCAATTTCCTCAAGGTAATCTTTGGCAGTAGTTACCCCTTCGAACATAGTGCCCCTGAATGTTTCGAGAATAGCACGCTTTATGATCATAAGACTCATACAATTTGGACGTTCCCACCTTTCCATGTCCTTCTTATCATCGGAGGAACTGTCAGTTGTAAGATCGATAAGTCGTTTAGTCCTTAATGCAAGGTCTAGATCCATAATACCGAGAACAATCATAACGTTCTCTTTCCATGCCTTAAAGTTTGTGTCGTTAAGCACAGGAATGGAATTGATGCTAGCAGTAATAGTAAGAACAGAAATAGCAACTGGACAGAGAACAAAACAACCAACAAACAAGCTCACATAAATTCTACATAATCATATAAAATCTAAAAATGGTATAATCCATCACAAAATACCTGATACAACATTAATATTTTAGTCTTTGGACAAAAATAATGACTTGTAAGTGGTACTTTTGGTACAGTAATCAAATATTGACAATAGAAAAGTCAAACAATTAACCTTTTTTTGGACCGATTAATTGTTTACATAGCTAACCTTATAATTGTCACATATTTATCATCACAAGTGTATATATATTTTGGCCAAAATATTGACCTTCCCTTGGACCGGTTAATACTCGCATGAATTACATATACACATTTATCTTAATATTATAAAATAAATTAATTTATAAAAAGAGATTACTTTGGCAGCATGTTGTTTCAACAAATTTATTTCACAATATTATTAAAAGATCAATTATACTATTATTTGAATATACCTTCAATTTGAACATTGATTATGATAACCTTATTTAACTGAATTCAATTTTCATTAAAAATATAATAAATTAAATGCAGGTGTAATTGATTTATGCCAAAACCACATATACTGAAATATCATGTATGAACCGAATTATTCCATTTGTTTCTAAAATAGGTTATAATTAAAAAAAAATTGGTTCCAAATCCCGAAGCAGGTAACATGTAGAGTTTGTTTCTGTCTTCGTCCAAATCCAAAAGTAGGTTGCACGTATAAATCTTTAAAAATTGTTAAAGAATAAAACGTTTCATCGTTATCCAATGGTTAAATTGTAAAACTAGATAAAGTAACGTGGCTTTATGTTTTAGTAAAAGCCTTGGCATTGGATAAAGATAAAAGGTTTTGAAAACATCCACTGAAAACAATTAATACTCGTTTGTTTTGGTGGTTTTCTTCTTCTTTTTATTTTAAGTCAGATTCATGATTTAACGAGACATAAACAGATGTATATGACAAATAATAAGAGAAACGAAAGATACTTCCAACTTATGAAAGACAAATAATTAAGAAATTCTTAATGATCTAACATGAAAAAAATTATGATATTACGTGATAGGAATATGATTCCTTACGGTGAAAATGGTCACTAATCACAAAATAATCATGCCAATTCATAAGAGAACTTAGATTTATTGCAGAAGCATATCTGGATCAATGAGAACAAAGTGATTCTTGAGTCTTGCAATTATCGTATTTCAAGTCAATATGTACATTTATTTTCTCTTTTTTTTTTGGTAAAGAATCGTCTCTTCTCCTACTAATAGGATATCAAAAAAGACAACTGTTCATATGATTCAGAGACAACTTATTTATATTTTAACTCATCATAAATTAGAAATTAGATATGGGTTTTTATGCATTAAAATCCATATTTTATTAAATGTCAAATAGCCCAAAGCTTTTAATCGTAATAGATCACTTTAATTAGCTTAACTTTATAATAACTCATAATATGTAATTAATTTATATATATATACTCCACGTGTTGGATTAAATCCAATAAGGTGATGCAGGGAAAGTAAAAGATAAAAGTAGTGATGACATAATGGACTACATTAAAGAAGCTAGAGAGGCACATATGGTAGCGGCTACGCGTAATGTTGCGTATGGTTATTGTCTTCTATATGTAGAGACGGAACGAAACAAAAATTTAATGATAGAACAAAACAAAAATTTAGAGACAGTGAATTGTTTGGTTATGATAGATAATACAGATAAAATTGTATTCGTCTCAAGGAGAAAAATGTGTTTGGTTGCAGTTGACAGAATATAAAAAAATAATGTCAATGACTAAAGTACCCCTACAGTATAATATGATTGAAAATATGTAATTTACTGATTATTTTAAAATGAATGATTTGTATTAGTAAAAAAGATAACAAATAATAATAATAATAACAATAACAATAAGAAAATAATTTCGTATAATAATAATAATAAAAAATAATGATAGAAGAAGAAGAGGAAGAAAATTAATAATAATAAGGAATTTAATAA
>JANIPN010000219.1:87348978-87359026 GCA_027478595.1 Erythroxylum anguifugum
CAATTAAATTAATGGGGCAAAATTTTAATTTTTTAATGAAATTAAAATTTAAAATAATAATTAAAATTAAAATTTTTTTTGTCTCCACTCAAAATAATTTCTGGATCCGCCCCAGTCCACATCCCAGGCCCAAACTCGCAATCTCCTCCGGTTCACCAAAAGTCGGAATGCGAAAGCCCCAGGACAAAGGCCTTTGAATCCAATGAAACAATCTGTCCTAAGTGCTTTGCATCCTCTCCACCATTTTCACTCCAAATAATGTCTACTCCTTCCCATTTCCTCTCTTCCATCAAGCAAACCCTCACAGCCGACCTCCGCCCCTGGTCCGTTTTCCTCGATTTGGCCTCTTTCAGCCTCCCCTCCTCCATCTCCGACGCCACCACTCGCATCACCCAGAATCTCTCCTACTTCACCTTTAACTACTCCATCGTCTTCTTGCTCCTTCTTGTCCTCGGCCTAATATACCACCCTCTTGCTCTCATCGCTTTCCTCTTCATCATCGTCGCCTGGGTCTCCCTCTACATCTCCCGAGACGACCCTTTGGTGCTCTTCGGCCGCGAAGTCAGCGACCTTGTGGTCTTGGCTGGGCTCTTCGTGGCTACGTTGGTGGTCTTGTTCTGGAGTGGAGTTTGGACCAATTTCTTTATGGCTGTTGCCAGCTGCGTTGTTTTGGTTGTCATACACGCCGCTTTGAGGAGTACTGACGATCTTGTGGGCGACCGATATGATCCAGCGCCTTACTCGAACTTGCCCGACGAAGAGAACCCATTAAATAGCTTGTGATGGTACATTGATAGTCTCCTTGTTTGCTTTAGTCTGTACTCTAGGTCAAAAGAAACAAAGATCTTGCAAACAGTGCAAGAATTGCAAGATGGTTAATCTGATTCTTGATTATGGATATAGTATTACTACACTCTCCAATCAGAATCTTTTCTGATAAATCTCGCCTATTGTTTGTACAATGTACAAGTTGTTTCCTGTGAACTAGAAACCTAATTGTTGTCTGAGAACTGGGTATAACTGGATTTGTGCGACTGGATTTGTGCGTTTACATTTCTTTACCGTAGAATTTGCTGTTGGTGTTTGTTGGGATTCGTATTCAGTGATTTCGAGAAGTGAAATGACCCATAGGATTCAACAAATAATCTCAATTGTATGTTCGTAGCGATTGTTTTCGTGGTTCTTCCCCCAAAAGAGGCTGTCTTGGGATGGAGATGACTTGAATCTGTGGTCATAAAGTGACTTGAATTTGATGCTATTTCCTCTTTCAGTTTCATTTTGTCTGTTCTAACTTTCCGCTAATTTGTCATTAACTATATACCTGCTTGATAATGTGCATCGATTTGACAACTTGGAGTTGCCAATTGCCCCTTTTGGTTCATGAAACCTGCGTTGATACTTCTTTAAAAGGATGATTATATTGTGCAGTAATCATTCTTAGCATATCAAGTAGGTATTAAAAATCCTTAATGATTATACCGTGCTTTAGAATTAAAGTTAGGACTATTACTATTGCGTGATCATAGCAGAAATTAATTGAAATTGTTTGTTTGCATTTGCTTCAAAAAGATTTTGATGATCTTACATGAAATTTTAAGGATTTTTAATACCTACTTCATATGCTAATGCAGAAAAAAAAAGGCATTATTGACTTGTTTTCTGAGTTTTAGGAGATGATATTGTTGTTTACACGTAAAAATACAAGTAATAAAACAAAGAAGGTATCATCCAGAAACTCTAAGGTTAACTCTGCCATTTGCGAGAGATGTCAATATTTCCATCAAGAAAAGAATCTTATTTTCCAACTCTTATCAACCAATCAATCCAAATTTCCAATATATTATTCAACGCAAAAAAAAAAAAAAACCAAAAACTATCAGATACCTATCTTTGAGATGGCGTCTTGGTGTTGATCTTATCTTACTATCTGTCAAGCTGAATTCTGAAAAGGAGCTTTCCAAGACTAACAGGGCAGACAAGTGGTAGTTTGCTTGGTAATGGCCTAAGCGTTGTCTGGGATCACCAGTGCTATAGGTGCTACAGGAAACGAAAATGTTTACTGAGGTTGAGCTTTGCGCCCATAGGACAGAACCATCATAAAGTCTTTGGCTGAGCTTCCAACAGTTGTCTGAATTTTCTCGGATGCCGGTGTCATCTGCAACCACCAGTCTACCAGGTTTTTTAACTGCATTGTCGGAAGTACAGGCCGACCACTTAGTGAGATCTCCACCTGCGAGAACAAGAGAATCAGTTTGGTACAACAACAGAAATTTCTCCACTTTTACCATTGTAAAAGCAGAACAAGGGACGTGCAACAACGTCTGCTCATCCTAAAACTCTTCCCGAAGAGAAAATGGAGCAATTTTATCAAACATCATAAACAAGTTGAGTAGAAAACTAGGAAAAGAAACCATAAGACTCGTGAAATGAACAGTCGATAAGGAACTGGATCACCGAGATTCTCTACTTTCAGTATTCATTTGCAAGAGTAAGGACAAGTGATGACATAATAATGAATCTGATAGTTCCTTCCCTTTGTGTCTGACAAATTAATGAAGAATCCATGAAGAAAACAATGATTCAGATTCCTATTCAGTGGCTGGTGATTGGAAAATGATCAAATTACCTCAGCCTCACTCGCAAGTCCAAGCTTTTGTGCTATATACTTCTTAACAGATGACACTGGCAGAGAACCGTCCCTAAGTATCAGAATCGAAATAACCATCAATGCCAATGATCCGAAACATTATACAAAGTTCATAAAAATAGTTCATCACATTGCAGTGCTCTTTCTCCAAGAAAAGCAGAAAACAGAGATTGATTGAATGAGTCTGTATGATAATAGTTAGCAGTTCTAAAAAGGCATCTGCCTCTCAGGTTCTTAAACAGGAACAAATTTACAATCTTTAAAAAAAATTTAATTAGATATTAACAAAATATTAGTTCCTTTCTTTCTTAACAAATGGATTCTTATCATAACTAAGTCAAATAATTGAGGATTCCACTATGGCAACATTTCTTCTCAATAGTACAGCAGTTTTTGGACAAGTCTAAAAGAAATTATTGGCAAAAGACAAGCCAATGTGAAGACATTTCCATAACGAGCAAAAAACACAGATAAAAGCAGGAAAGTAATATTGCTATCTACTGGTCAGCAACATTCCATATTTGCAATGGAAAAAATAAAAAATAGAAGGTTTCATCTAATTATCTCATATTCATTTATTGGTTATTCATATAATGGAAAACTCATCACAAGATAAAAGAATCAAGAACACCCCATTATAAGCCTAAAACATTACCAGCAACACAAAATTCAGGACCTCATATGACAAATTTGTAACTTAAACCATATTCCCAAGGAAATATTGTACGGAAAATCCAGTGTGCTACAGTTTTCCATGCTATAACGGAAAAGAAAAGTAAATGCAAAGGAGAGAAGGATTTTCTGCAAGTGAAAGAGGGTAACGGAAGAGTTCAAGAGCCAGAATTTTGAAGGGAAACAAGGATGGTTATACTTTAATGATCAATTACCAGGAACATTTACTCGCTATTTGCTTTGGTTGCTGAAATACGTGTTTTGTGTGATTTATACAAAAATGGTAATGAGAGTGAATTTTTGCAGCCAAGTACCTAATATGTAGCTTCTCTACCATGGACAAGAGCATGGCATAGAGCAAATGACGTAAAATAATTTCTGAACACATATTGTCTAAACAGGATATAAACACTGTCAAACCTACAAGATCACAAGCAATGCACCGTTATGAATAGACAGAAAATAGTAGGGATGATGTCACTCACTTAACCCTCAAGTAGCATGAAGATATCTGTGGCAAAGGTGGGTACCCCTCCCTGCAATATCAATTAAAAGTCAAGACATCAAAGCAGGATACACAACCTGAACTTCAATTTTGTTAATTACTGGATTGTAGTAACTAGTAAATAATCAAAATCTCACTGGTCGTCTGAAGCAACTAATGAGAACCAAATTGGTGTGAATCTTCTGTCACATTTACCGCTAGCCCCAACTAAAGCTTGAGCTGGAATATGTAAATCCTCAGAAACAGCAGGTCTTTTCTGTCGTGACCTTCTTGGTCTTATTGAACCTGATTGTGATATAATGGAGCTGTTTTCATCACCATTAACCTTTGACTTAGTAGCAGGGTCCATAACTTTGGCTTTAAGCACTTGAGAATTACTCTCTTGGGATTCAGGCGGCTCCATTTGGGCAGGGGTTTCCTGTAGATCAAAATCAGTAGACTTCGTTTTGCTTGCAGCTTCTACGAGGCGCTTCAAGGGTTTCCACAAATCAATGTTTTCTTCACACGGTTCATTATTGTCCTCATCATACTTATTACGCACACATCGTTTGGATGACTCATTAGTAGAAGAATTCTGCACCATGATTACAATAACATAAAAAGCATTTAGACATCAAGGAACTGCAAATGGCTTTCAGGATTGCAAGACAAGACTGATATCATTAAATAAGTCATTAAAGATTTTGGCCTCATTTACCTGCCTTTTAGTTTTTGTGAGTTTGTTTAGGGTCTCAGGTGAGCTTAAGCTGTCTTCCAAATCATCCAGTTTATTAACAGGGTCCTCAACGGGAGGAGGAGATCCTTGTGACACAGGACTTTTGGATGTAAAAGATTTTGATCTTCTTCCAGTGGGAACGGACTTGGCCAATACTTTTGGTGCACCCACTACCAATGACGAGAGAGATCTCTCCTTTCTTCTGGCTGGTAAAGGAGCTAAGGCCACAGTTTCTGAAACAGGGGAGTCAACCGTGGGCGCCTTAGTCATTTGACTTTTGGAAGAGAAAAATTTAGTCCTCAGATCTTGCAAATTGTGGTCTGCCCTGTGGTTTATTTGCCAAGCAAGTTAAAACAGACTTCAGAGTCTGCTATGTCCCGAAACTCAGAATGGCATCTCAATTTTGGACTTATCCTTCTAAATGTGGCATGGCAACAGATTGAATTACAGTTCAAACACGGAACATTTTCGAGAAACTATATCTCAAAAGTTATGCATTCACTCCAGAAGCCAATCAATGAAGAACGAGCTGAAAATTCAATCAGATCCACCACAGTATCAAGGGCTTAATCTAAACATAAATCATGACAGATTCTGTTTTGAATGTCTCCGACCAAATGACGTCACCAAATCATGTGGATTTGTTGAACATGTACATGGTCCTATGCTATGCAAAAGCAGGGATAAGTCTGTAATGAATTTTGGTACTGCAATGGATTTTAGTAACCATATACATGCATTGAGAAAAATCGGTATGACTTTGGCATAAATGTCATAAACTTGATGAAAGATAAGATGAACAAATACCTGAGCTTCTCAAGTGGAGCACAACCTAATTCAATACCACATATTGGACAGCTATCCCACTCCTCATCACTTATCTTCTTGTATATGCATTTCCTGCAAACTGTTCAGGAATCAACAAGGACATGACATCATGTAATTGCTGGTTCCCCAATACCCGAATTGAAGAGAGAAAAAAGGATTCCATATAGCTCACATCTATGGTGCCCACGATTTAATTAAACAGGGGGAGGCAACATTATACTCCATTACCAGAGTTTGAAGAAATTCTTCTTTTAAAACCAAAACAGAACGGGAATACTGGACTAAAATAATCTCCTTTAGCATAAATTGAATGGTAGGAGCAGTATGCATGCAACGACACTTCAATTTAGAACCTTTAACCGACTCAGTTACAGAATTCCATATCACAGACATTACCTCTTAACATCTCATAGCAGAAGAATATATTCGAAAAGTTTACTTTATTAAAGACCATATTAAACCAAATTGTAATCACCAACAACTATAAACAAACCTCCAATCCTTTCCTCTAAGCACCATTCGTGCTCAGGCGATTACAATCCCATGTCATGAACGAAAATACATGACATTACTATATGATTGATAACTAAGCAGTCATCCAAAGGGAATTTTCTAAATAATAAACAGAATTCGCGGAATTACGTAAAAATACACATATCCCAGATCAAAACACGATCAGCCACATAAAATGACGAACACAGATCAAGTATAAACTAGTGTACGGAGACTTACAAGTATGGAGGCATTCAGAGATGGTAGTAGCGTCCCTAAAGAGCTTGTTGCAAAGAGGACATGTCATGCATGCCGCAAGCTTCTCTTTTTGAACCATCACCACCTGGCTCAACATCCTCTTTGTCCTATCCAATGCCTGTTTATCCACAAGCCGACGAGGAACATAAGAGACTCCCGGAACTAATTCACGTACCCCACATGATGCATGTAAGCAAACATCGAACACCAAATCCCGAGATCTTTTCTTCCACGAGAAAAATCACGAAACAAGAATGGTGGCGAAGATTGGCGATGGAGAGAATCCTTAAATCAGCACAATTGCGTGTGAGAGAAGAAAAATACGAAGTGGGGTTGATTTATTGATTGATTACGAAAGAGAAAAAGAAGTTGATGCTTTTGGGTTTGGGAGGAGGTGGGAGGTGGGAGGTGGAGAACTGGAGATGGAGGAGGGGACTATTAATTGTTGATGTTCGATTCCGACAAGGAACTGATGACTTTGCATTTGATCTATTCGAGGCTTTCTTTTTCTTTCCTCGTAATCCATTTTCTACAATACACATAATAATATATATAAGTAGGAATAAACTAATAATATCAATAAAACAAAAACAAAAGACAGAAAATGGTTGGCGATATATTAATTCTTAATAGAATTTCAATAGTGTGTATATATATATATATATTTATTTATTTATTTATATTTTTAATTTTCACCTCAAAGCTTATATTTTGTCTTTTTTACATTTTAAAACTTTTTATTTTTAATAATAAATTTGATCATAAAAAGTAAAATTTTTTAAGCCTCTTTCGTTGCTAGTACAGCTCAATGTTTATTTATTTAGAGATTGATCTTTTTTTTCAAATTTAGTAAAAATATAAATCTAATTTAGTTTTTTATATTGTCATCGTTAAAATTTACAAAAAACAATTTTACTTTTGAGTAATTTTTCATATGTATTATTATTAAACAATATATTGTATTTAGTTATTTAATATTAATTACTGATAATAATTATGACAATTATTTAATTTATTTGTATAATTATTTTAAATTTTGGCTTTAAAATATTTTTAAAACAATATAATTAAATAATTGTACATTAAATTTAAAACATCTTAAGCTTACATAAATTTTAAGTTATTTATGAAAAAAATATACTGAGATAATAGTAATAAAATGTTAAATAATAAAATTTTAACTCAATATCTTTTTATAAAATAATTAGCATGAACTGTATCAACTCCGTATGTAACTTCTTCTGAAAAATATCTTAATTACAATAAAATTACACTACAAAATATAAAAATAAATATTAAGTATTTTGAAATTAACGAAGAAGTATTTAACTTTATCTATTAATTAGATATTATGTTATTAAATATTACAAATTAGTTTTTCACAAATTATTTTCAATAAATACCTTTTTATAACATTAAGAGTAAAGGGGTTGAGAATAATATAAAAGATACCAATTAATTTCTTCAAGATTTTTCAGGCTAATTAATTCTTAGAATAACTTAACTAAATTAATTAAATAATCATTTAAATATCTGGACATAATTGTAAAATAAATTAATTGGTGGTGGGAGGCACCATCTCTGCTGTGTTGGGGACTCATCTCTCGAATCGTGGAAACTGTAACTCATCGAACATATTTAGTAATTACTCGAGTAAGAATAAAAATTTATCTTTGTGTTGTAATATTAAGTGATTTGATTTTATAAATTAATTAAAAATTTTCATTTATTAAATAATACATAATTCATCTACTGTAGTTGAAGTTAAATTAATAATTGAAAACCGTGAAAGAAGTAGTTTTCTTATGTTTCAAGCACAAACGAAAACAAAAAATTTAAATACAAAATAAACTTGAAAAATTAAACCAAATTAAACTAAATTAAACTAAAATAAATTAACACCCGAAATTTGGTAATGCAGTTTTTCACATCTTATTTATGTTTGTAAGGTCCTTATTCAGTTTAATTACTTTCACGTGTGATACAACAATAGTTTTACTCAACATATTACAGAGACGACTTACCCAACCTTCGACACTATCTCACTTCTTCGTTACCTGTGAAAGTAAATCATACTCAATAGTACGAATGCCTCAAAAATAAAATAACTCAAATGATTGAAAAAACGACGAATATATACAAAAACACTTAAGAAAGAAAACAATTTCTCTAACAATGTAGCTTTATCAGGAAAGAATAAGAAGTTGTCTATCAAAAGAATCTACTATGAAGCTTCAATATCTTCATTGAACCATCTCACTTAGAACAGGCAAAAAGTCAAACAAAACAAACGTCTTATTTCTGAAAACGTTACAAACTATGAAGCTGCAAAAATACCAAGACTTCTAGAAGTTTTTTTTTAACAAAAACTACTGTGATAGCCCCAAAATTCTCCCACAATAGACAGAAAACACCTCTCTCTAATATGGAAAAATCATCAACAAAATAAATATTTCTTCACCGAAATGTTGCAAACAACGGAGTTGCAAAATCTACGACGCCTACTGAAATTTTACGTACACCACAACCACTATTATGAACTACCAAAAACACACATGATTAACTTCCAATCAACCCAACAAAAATCACTAAAACGATCAAAAATATCAGCTACTAAAATCACAGAAATATTTGGAATTTTTGTACACCACAAATCACAAAACACAGCCACACAATCAACGCTCCATCAACAATCAATAGCCTCGTATGAATCACGCAAACTACCAGAGAAACCAGTGCCGAATTTCACACACTGAACCACCAAGATGACCCTCAATTATTGTTCAAAAATTGGAGAATCTGCAGCAGCCAAGTCACACACAGTGAACGATTCAACAATAAACAAAGCTAACACTCTATGAATAATAAAATAGCCACAAAAAAATTCAAGCATATATCAGAAAACTCAGCTGCAAAAATCAACACATTCAACCCTCTGTATAGCCCACTATTATCGTTCAAGAGATGGAGAATATGCAACTGCAAAGACTCCTCAATAGACATTCAAAAATAGAAGAAAACGCAGCAACATAAATTATCCCTCAACCCAGAAAGAACAGCCCACAACAGCTACGTAATCCGTGACCCAAAAAGTTAGCAGCACACAAAACAATATCTTTACCCAATTAGCTGCAGAATATCATCAATAATAATCATAAAATCTCAGTTGCCAACTCATACAAAACTTATCGTTTTTCAATACAAAAACGACACAATGCAAGCCCAAAACTTACCTTAAACACCTCAACAAAATGCTATTGTCAATCAAATCTTTAACAATATCCTTCCTTAAGTAGCCAAACTAGGTTATCCACTCAATCTCATCGTGTTGATTAAGGTTTTAAACTTTATCAAATTTATTTTAAATCTAATTAAGTTTAATTTTAAATAATGTCTAAAATTAAATAATAACATATGGTAATAATAACTTAAAGTATATATTTTATAAATTATTAGGATTCATTTAACAAATTATCTAGTATCTACTCAAAAGATAAATATTGTTGCTAGTTAAATCAATATAAATATAGTTTTTTCAATATGTCATGGTGGAGATGCGAAACAAGTAACTACACATCCAAGCGTCACCAATCTAAGCATGATAAATGATGTCAGGACGGGGAGTAGATTCGGCATAATATGTTATATTTTAGTTAATATAAATTTAAATTAAATTTGTATTTAGAAGATCATTCAAATTTTCTTTTAAAAATGACGTTGTTTAAAATTAAAAAATTTAATATTGAAATAATATTATTTTTAAAATTAAATCAAAATATTATTATTTTAACAAAATTTAAAATATTTTGATTTAATTCAACGCATTATTAACCTTAAAATAGTTTTTTTTTAAAACGAGTTGGTTTCGGACTGAACCGGGTTAGATTTTTTTTTTTTTTGAAAGTAAACATTAAAAAGAAACACGCGACTA
>JANIPN010000219.1:87359126-87382915 GCA_027478595.1 Erythroxylum anguifugum
GTTTTCTGATACAAAAGAAACTTTCTCCCTTTTTTTTCCTCTAAATGTAAAATTAGAATTATAGTTTAATTTAAAAATACAATGGAAACTAATTAGAACGATGCACGAGCTCATATTACATGTTGGCAAGTCATGTAAGGAACGGCAACAGGTACAACATGTTTAAAATGCAAATCTCAAATTATTAGCTCAGTTTGATCATTTGTAGTACCAAGCTGTCTGATTAAACGAAATTAATGTTTCTGAACCAAAAGTTTGAATGATTGCATCTTTTCTGTTCCCCGCGTGATATTATTTTATTGCACAGCACTTGTCAATCACGGACAACGACCTACGGCCACCAATGTGTAGGTTCCTGATGTGGTAGTTAAATAAGAAAGTGCAATGAATTCTTTTTCACCTCTTTTTCTTAGTTTGAGTGCTTGAATAATCATGACTTCTTGTCAATGTACTAGTAAATGTTGTTAAGCGTTAAACAACGATTGATATGCAAGATTACACATAACACTGCTACATAATGACAGGATCAGTGATAGGGGTACGATCTCTTCTATTACAACGATGCAATAGCCAATTTCCCAGCTATTGTTACACTTGTTTCTGTATGCCTGTTCGACGACAACTACAAGTGCGAGCGCTTTTTGGCTTTTACTCTAGCAACTTAGACCTTGTTTTCCTGAAAAAAGAAGAAGAAAAACTTCTGAGATCTGCTTAATGGAGTTCGTACAAAAGTTCTAAAATGATATTTACGTATTTATTTTATTTCTCTCTCACAATTTAATTTATTTATATAATTTATTAAGTAATTAAATTTAAAATATATATTACTTTACACAAAATATGTTATTACAAAGATATCATTGAGACATTTAAAATAATATTAATATTGAATATAATATTAAATTTATTTTAATATTTATTTATAATTCTTGTTTATAAGTGTTATAAATTCATTAAAAAATCTTTTAAGAATAAAAAGTAAATTTGAGGACGAATGTGATACCCAAGCGGTCATACAAGATTAGAACGAAACGCCAACCCCTAAAATTAATATTAATAGAAATGATATAATTATATTTCAACAATTCCTTGCTGGACATAAGCAAATTAAAGATAAAGAATCTCATTATGAACTTTGTAATGAATTAATTGAATATTTATGAAAACGATATGGTAATTCAGAGGATTAGAGGTTAAATGTGCAATAAAAATATTATATTTGTGTATGTTATTAATTTTTGTTACAATGATATTAATTATATATGTTAAATAATATTAATTTAATATAAAGTATATATTATTTAATTAAGAATAATGATTTTATTTTATAAATAAATATAATTTATATTATAAATATAAATTAATTCAGTTAATAACTAAATTATTGTTAAATATTTGTTGAAATACTTGATCACCAAATGTGATGTAGAATGATTAAAGTAAAGCTAAATTTAGTGTAAAAAAAAATTTAAAACAAACTTCTTACAGTAAGTTTGGTGTAAAATTTTAGTGGAACACCACGTGCGCCAATTAATTGTTCTTATCTTGTCCAACAGAGTCAGATGTTACCGTCAATCTGACGCAGCTGGGCCATGGAGGGGACATAAATAAGGAAACATACCGACCACAAGAAAGTAGAAAACAGATGATGTTCACGCTTTTCATAAGCACAAGAGATTATCACTCGTGCAAAGCATGGACGCGGTCCCAATTAGTAATTGTACTTTCAGCTTTAGAAAGAGTGTTAGATTCCATTGTCAGCAAAACGAAAAGGAGTTTCAGTTTCGTCGGTTATCTTATGAAGTGATCATCACTCGTATACTGAAATAATTTCAGGACTATTGGGCATGTGCAAAGCATGGACACGGTCTGCTTTAGTAATCTGGTCTCATTAACTTTTGTATTTCTAAATCCCTTTATATCTAGCACTTAACAAAACTTGTGTTAAATTGTTATTCTTATCATTTGTAATCTAGTCTTTCGATATTACTGAAAATTTTATCTCAATTTTGATGATTTTTTTTGGTAAATCAGAGTAATAAATTAGAAATAATAAATATGTACAAAGCGTCCAGTTACAAGTGTCACTGGAGACACATCAAGCCAAAAGAGCTAACAAGCATAAACAGGTCAAAAGAAAAACAAAAAACACTCAAAAGTGAGGCACGGCGAGAATAAGAAACTGCTAGACAAAACTAAAAACAGGGTGCTCCACCAAAACCAAAGCAGCAAAATTCATGTGAAATGCAGACGGTGAGCACTAGCTCAAATGAAACTAAAGGAGATAGACAACTGCTCTTGTACACTCCGAGCACCGAAAACAATTTTGATGATTTTCCAATTTTATTAATGGGATAAACGTACTAATCAAGATTATCAAGGATAGCACTTGAACTTGTAACTTAACGGTAAATAAATATTACAATTTGACCTTTAAGTGATAATGTTTAATTGACATTTTAATGGTGGTGATGAATCCATTCAACTCGGCATGATCATTTGCATTGAAAATCTAATACATGGTAGTGACCATTTGAGTGGAAAATATAATGTATCTATATAATAACATTTTAGGATTAACAATCTAATTCGTAATTTTAGTGCTTCAATGGAAGTAAATGCCAAATTAGGTGGATAATATGCTGATTCAGAATAGCAATAATTGTGATTCTTACCATGTACAGTAAGTAAGTGCTTATATTAAAACAAGGCATAGGGCGGTTGTTTCCGTTTTTGTGTGTCACTCTGTGCCCTTCTCCATCAATTCACCTATTAAATGTTAATGGATAGATGCAGGGTCGGCCCTGGCGTTTTATAGTCCCTGGATAAACAAAAAAAGGCTCCTATTTTTTCTTTTTCTTTCTTTATGATAATCAAGAGTGAGCCCTTACAAAGATCAAAAGAGATAAAATAAGGGTTTTTTTGTTGCTCTTTATGAAAATCAAGACTTTCATAAAAAACAAAATAAAATAAAATGGGGCCTTTTTTATTGTCTATTTTATTTTTCATAAGGCTGGGCCCTGAGCAGGTGTCCTGCCTGCCTGAGCCCTGAACAGGTGCCCTGCCTGCCCCTTCCCAAGGCCGGCTCTGGATGGATGGATGGAAAGGGGCATAGGCTAGCACACGAAAACAGATGCAAGTTAATTGGTCCCAATAAATCATGGCAGAGGCAACCGTTATCATAATTACTACTACTAATACAATAACAACAACATTTAGTATAAATTGCACTGACACGTAAGATTTGGAGAGATTCGGTAATGTATAGTCTTCCCGTTAATTATTAGTAGATAAGTTGTTTTTAAATGACCCACAAAAAAAGGGAGAAAAGAAAAATAAAATAATAAATAACAAATATTATGTAAACAAACTATAACACAAGTAACCACTATCATAACTAAAGAACAATTAATTATTTTTTATTTACAACAATATCTGTAACAATAATTTTTTAAGATGATTAAATATGAGTTGTGTTAAAAAAAAGAGTTTAGAAATACTCATTTCAATCCGAATCTAACTTAGTTTCTTTGAAATTGTCTGAAACCTAATTTTTATTTAAATTTTGATTGACTTTATGTTTATTTCATTTTTTTAATTTGATAAAATTTGAATTGAATTTGAACTTATGAATTCAACACAACACAATGTCCAATTCTAATTATGTGACGTTTTATCATTTGTAATAGTTAAGAGTGGTCAACTTTTTGTATCAGAGAATAGAACAAAGCCTTGCTGCATGAAAACTTTGTTTTACGTGGAACAGTCTCATATGTTTAAATTCTTCAACTTGGCGGTGATGTTCAAGTTTCGTCCATGTTAGGCGGAAGAGCTGTTGAACGTTGTCTTTGTTAGTTCGGGGAAGAAAGTACAGCGCGACCTTAAGACCATAGTCGAAGATGTCGAGTTTCTGAGAGGTTTCCTTGGTACTTGACCAATTGAATCCCTCATAACAGAGTAGCAAAATACGATAAGGAAAGGTGCAAAGACCGTATTTACGTAAATGGGTTTATGAACTACGTAACAGACAAATTAAGGAATTCTGAATATTAATTTGATATGGACAAATTCTTGACCATCAAGAAATTGATATGTTGTTTTAATAAATATCTGACTTGAACTTGTCCCCTTACTGTTCCATTGAAAAGTCGTATCTAAATCCTTGATCAGTTTTTGGTCCAACCGCCTCACACTTTTCTCGTCATACTTTCTGACTTTAACTGGTTATGCTATTGTCAAAATAAGCTGGATTGCATGGCGAAACCCAGAATGAATGCTAAAGTATTAGGACTATTATATATTCATAAGTGCCTGCTTAGTTGGACTTTTAGAGGGTGAATAAATACTTTTTCTACCGCAAAAGTGTTTTTTTAAATGAATGTTTGACTGTAAAATGAAAAAAGTTTAATAGATATAACTTTTTTGACAGTTAAAATACAACTTTTTAAAAGGCTCAAATTTGGAGCTTCTAAAAAAAGTGATTTTTTATATCAATTAATGAGTCTATTTTTTAGTCTTTTTTGCCCTTATGTTTTACACATAATTGTCACAAACTCATCTTCACGTTTATTTTGGGAATTATATAATATTATTTAGCTTTTTATATATTTTAATATTTATTTTTTATATTAGTTTTACATATGTTATAATTCATATAAAAGATTTGGTTAGATATATTTTCATTTATGTTTCATATGATTTAAAATTATATAATAATTAATATATTGTGCTTTGCATATTGTTTAATATACTTTAAATAATTTTTATATGAGTAAATAATTTTTATTACAAAATAAAATATAGTTAAAATTAAAAGTGTTTTTTATTTTTATGTTGCCAAACAGCTGTGTGAAGCTCTTTCAAAAAAGCTTTTTTTAAAATGGCATTCAAACAGTCAAATGACTTTTTAGAAAAACTCTACTGGTATAAGCCCATTCAAAAAGGCACAAAGTCAAATATCATTTTCCTAAATTTGAACATTTAACTTGAAAGAATAGTTGAATTATTAGAGTTGGTTCTATCAATTTGAACTGACTTTTATTTTAGTAATTTTAGAAAAATAAATAATATAATAAATAAATTTTAAATTGCTAATTAACTACTTAAATTACATTTAACTAAATGTGTATTACAAAAAAGGGGGGCAGCCTTTGAACTCAATTATTGGTTAGGACAGTTGGGGATAATAAATTCTGACATTAACTTCATCAAACTAAGGTTTGTCTTTAATAAAAACATCATAGGAAATTGAACAAAAAAAAAAACAGGTGATAAAGATAAGGAAACGTTGATGAACATGTAAAGTTGCCATCTACATAATTGCATGCTTTGAAGTATTGAATCATAAAAAGTGGGAATGCAATTGGTCTTATTCAAAGCAAAACATCAACAAAGTACAAAGCCAAATCCCTGAAGGTTGCCGCTGTCTCAAGCTTAGACTATTTTTTTCAAGTAAACATTAAAAAGAAACACGCAACTACATTGATCAGAAAGGCATAACAAAACTAACCAAGCCAAACAGGCTTACCCCATACACCCGAACCTACTAGCTTTTCACCATCAATGTAAGAACTAACAAAGATAACTGAAGGTAAAATGGAATTGAAAACAACAGGGCTAACACTCCAAAGTTGCAGGTTTGCATGTAATAAGGCTACCCTTTCAAGAGAATGAGCCGCCGTATTGGCAATCCTACGCGTCTAGTGGAAGGACAAAAGAAGGAAATGTCGCTTGAGAGAAACACAAACAAGAGCCAAACTTCCAAACTCAGAAAAATTCAACGACAGGGCTGAAATAGCTGGAACAGCCATCAACCAAACAGACTCCACAATAACATGATCAATATCGTTGTCCTTGAACCAAGAAAGAGCTTCCCGTATCGACAGAAGCCGAAAACAAGGCTTATTGAACCTAACTAGGTCCTTGAGAGCACGAACTGTCTGGTGGTTGCCTAAGCCACGACAGTTCCAAGCCAAGAGATTCATGGCTCTAGGCGGGTCTGCTGAAACAGACCGGCCATAGGCAAGTGAAATGTGGCGGTAGACACAACCATTGCTTCCCGAATACTAAGTCTCTGCAAACCTGACTCCATAATGCTAAAAGGAGACCAAAAAACAACAGATCGAAAAGAAAACTACAAACTCTCAAACATGCACAATCAAGGCATGACCAAACTTGCACTCTTTTAAAGAGAGAACGAGAGGCAAGACAATAATCCGAAGTTTAGGTGAAGGTTAACGATGTAGTGTTGAATGATAGGAAGCTTTCTAGAGAGAAGGGAGAGCTTCTTACTTAGGTTGCATGTGTGGACGCATGAACTGACGCTAGAGGAGCCACCGTGGGTGAGGTGAAGCTGGAGAAGGCTAAGCTAATGGCTGACGGCGGCAGCGGGTTAGATTATAATAAATCTTGACTTTGAGTTTTCTTTTTTTTTGAAACGAACTTGACTTTGAGTATAGAAGTGGGAATAGCACGCTCGTACATAATTTAGGAGAATCCTCACCTCACCAGGCCACTCCTTCAAGGGATGTAATGTTGCTTTATCAAAAATTATTGTTTATCAAACCATAGAACGCAACAATGTTCTGTTCTCTTTTTTAATTCCTCATTTAACCATTTTACTGTCAATTACTTTCTCTTTATTGCTTTCTTACTGTACGCCACACACTCTCTCTCTCCCAATCGTCATCGATCCGTCATTCTCACTCATATTTTATTTTTTTGTTTTTTTTTTAAATTAAAAGAGACTAACTATTTCATAAAAGAAATAATACAGACATCAGCCTATACAATCAAAGAGAGGGCTTCAAGAATATTATCCCAAATCTAAAAATTTGACGCAATGTCATAACTAAATTTAGTCAGATAATCTACTGCAAAATTACCTTCGCGAAGCACGTAATTAATATAATAACTCCAACTCTTAGGGAGCAAAGTGCTACAGTGCGAATAGGATATGACGGAATTGAAGCTACAGTTTTTATTATTTATTTTGCTATTAAAAAATAATGCAAAAAACCAACAGAGAATTAAAATTTTTATAAAACTAAAGGAAAAAATGGTTAAGGACGAGAAGGTGAATTGAATGCATGTGACAGGTTTCTTACGAGTTCCGGACTGAGGGTGTCCCTAGAAAGTACATAACATCCTCATTTTGTTTTATTTTTGGTGATAAATAAAAAAACAAATAAAAGGACAAATAAACTGTGCTTTTAAAGAGCCGGTGAGACAAACAATTCGCAGCCTCTCTCCTAGTAGAGTTGTGTAATTGTAAACAAGAGATTCTCCAATCTCCAACCCGATTGGGTTTTTTGCTTTTACGCAACAAAAGAAGAGGCTGTGTTACGGCGGAGATGTGATATTTTTACTGAGATTAATCGTTGTTCCGGTGAATTGTGTCGCGGCAGCAATCATCATGGCCAGAGACGGGCACGTTGTGCCGGCTGACCCATCGGCGATGGTTGTGGCGACGGTAAAGAAGAAGACGCAGCCCTGCAGGAGCTGGATTCTCGTCGACTCGACTGGACAAGGCACCATTCTTGACGCTGACAAGCACGCTATCATGCACCGCGTGCAGATTCACGCGCGTGATCTCCGCATTCTCGACCCCTTGTTGTCTTATCCCTCCACCATACTTGGCCGTGAGAGGGCTATCGTATTGAATTTGGAGGTTCTATTGTTTCTATTTTTTTGTTTATTCTTATTCTTTCTCTGTGCTTTCCGTTATTTTTGAGTCTGTGCTCAATTGTGTGTTTTTGTTTTGCAGCATATCAAAGCTATTATTACTTCTGAGGAGGTGAGTGGTTTTTTCTTTACTTCTCTTTTGGTTTGCATTGGATAATGCATGTATTGTTGTCATTTTGCCATGGTTTGAGTTCTTGCAGAAGGAAACGGATGCGGGAACTTAAAAGGGAAGTGATAATTAGCTGATGATTCCTGCCTTCCCTAATTGTCTTCTTATGGGTTTAGTATAGTATAATTTTGCTTGAAAATATTTTAGGATACCTACAGACAATTTGAAGTTGACTTTTCATGTTTAGATTTCGGAAGATGATACCTGAAATGTACATATTGACTGCTCCCTATGCTTACTCTGGCATTTAATGTATTCACACCTCTTTTATTTTATCTTCAAGAAGTCGGTGATTTTATTTTATTTTTGTTGGGGTTTTTTTTATTTCCATTCTTCGTATGATTTGAATTTGCTATAGGTGTTGCTTCGAGATCCTTTGGATGAAAATGTTATTCCTGTAGTGGAGGAACTTCAAAGGCGATTACCTCCCGTCAACGCTCTTCGCCAGGGTCAAGGAGATGGTAAAGAGTATCCTGGAGGACAAAATGATGCTGAAGCTGGTGAAGATGATGGTATGCAACTATTTTCAATTGTAAATAAATTGTTGAATTCTCATGTATGATCAATAAAGTATCATGTTTTCTTCATCATTTACAATCCTCACACTATTGAATCCCATGTTTTCTTTTTTTTGCTTTGGTTAAATAAAGTAGAACTCATTGTAAAGCGAGCCAAGAAAATCAAATTGTAGCAAGGCCATCTTTTGGTCATTCCAGGGAGACTTGAGCAGAAAATTATGATCCGCTTGATACTGGATTGTTTATTAGTTCATTAGCGTTTAAATCTTTTTGGTATTTGACATTGAGATGCGTTTACATAGAACTAGTAGTCTTTGTAGAAAAGATAATGACAGAGCATAATACTTATTAGTAGTGCAATGAATATTATTCATATACAAGCACCAAAATTCTAGCACTGTTATAAGCTTCTTGAGAAAAACATTAGTAAATCAGGTATATTGAACGGTGTTCTTATGATGACACACGACATATTTATTGAATGTTTGTGTCATCAACTTGTTTCATTGATATTATGATAAATTTAAATTATGCAAAACAGAGTCTCCATTCGAATTCAGGGCATTGGAGGTAGCTTTGGAAGCCATATGTAGTTTTCTAGCTGCACGAACAACAGAACTTGAGACCGCTGCTTATCCTGCTTTAGATGAGCTTACCTCCAAAGTAAGTCTCTTGTTGCCTTTAATGAAATGAGATTCAGTTATGCTAAAGACCTCTAATACAAATATATGATGAAGAGGGAAAAATGTCTATTCTCCTAATGCTTGAGAATTGAGTGAAAGATCTAGGAGCAAATTACCAAAATCCAACTTGGTAAAGTGTTGTAGCATTATGTTGGCTCCAAGTTCGATGTTTAATTAAGATATCGCAATGCCACACTTCTTAATTCCACTAGTGGGCTTAGCGTTTTACTATTTAAGTTTTTGCCTAAACTTTTTCCGTTCACCAATATGTTTTCCCATAATGAGTGTATAGCCCCTTTCTTGACTTGGACTTTCTGCTTCATTGGAGCGTCTGGAAAAAAATATGCACTTTCCTAACTTTAATGGATACATTTTTCTGTTTTTTACTTGTTTAATGTTCTTTATATATCTTTGACTTTTTACATTAACTATCCTATTCTTCGTCTTTAATTCAATATTTGTGCAAATTGTGGTAATCAACTGAAGTGCTATGATTTGATGCCTTCTCCTTTATTTCTGGTGTTCTTATGGTGCAGGCCTCATTTGCTTTTGAAATGATTGCTCTTAATCTTTGCTTGGTCACCTGAATAACTTCCATTCTACCTTTATATCCCCATTTTAATATGTACTGTTTCTGATTATTTTCTTATAAGTTTGAAATTCCTTAAAAATTGTTTGCTTTTGAACCTTGTAAAGTTAGTGGTTGTCATTTCTGTACCCAACTGTGCAGATCAGTAGCCGTAACTTGGACAGAGTTCGTAAATTGAAGAGTGCAATGACAAGGTTGACTGCTCGTGTTCAAAAGGTTTGCTCACTGGCAAGTGGTGCTTGTATAGTAATGTATCATACAGGGTTTCGATTTTTATTCATGACCTTTTTATGTGACTACCCCTTTTGAGTTTTATGTACTACAATTAATCAACATGTGCCCTTTGGAAAATTAATTTGTTGAATTTTTACTTGCTACATGAGTAATGTGGGGGGATAAGATGAGGGATCTCTGATGTTGGACCTTTTATTGGTGATATTATTTTGGATTAAGGTCTTCTTTTAATGTATGTGATGTAAAAGTATATTTTTCCTGAAGAGATGATTTGAATCAAGATGAATTAACCTGGTCTATTAACATGGGTAGGCTTCCCTTAATTATTGATATTACAAGCAAACTAACTGTATAGTCAGTGTTTGGTCATAGGTCAGAGATGAACTAGAGCAACTACTCGATGATGATGATGATATGGCTGACCTTTACTTGTCAAGAAAGCTGGCTGGTCCACCATCCCCAGTAAGCGGTTCAGGTGGTCCCAATTGGTTCTCTGCCTCCCCTACCATTGGTTCAAAAATTTCTCGAGCAAGCAGAGCAAGTGTGGCAACAGTTCGTGGAGATGAGAATGATGTTGAGGAGCTTGAAATGTTACTAGAGGTTATTAGTGTTGTCCTATGTATTTTCTATGTTAATCTGTGTGTAATGGTTTTAGAATCTAATGTCTAACTTGTTTTTAGCATATACTTGCAGGCTTACTTTATGCAGATTGATAGTACTTTGAACAAATTGACCACAGTATGTGCTTTATGTTCTCTCTCTCTCTCTCTCTCTCTCTCTCTCTCTTCATTAGAACCTGCCTTGCTAGGAGATAATGCGATCTTTCCTATTGAAATTGCTTAATATTATTATATGCAGTTGCGGGAGTATATCGATGACACTGAGGATTATATTAATATTCAGGTACGCAAAGCTCAAGATTTATTGGTTAAAATTTTCTTCTGATTATGCATGCTCAGTTTCTGACATGAAATGTTTGGAAATATTCTGCAGCTTGATAATCATCGAAATCAGTTGATTCAGGTATTCACCAATTTTCTTTTTAACCTTTATGTTTTTCTCTTCAAGATTTGGGTAGCTTAACATTTTCATCTTCTCTTTCAACTTTTGCAGTTAGAGCTCTTTCTGAGCTCAGGAACTGTGTGCTTATCTGTATACTCTTTGGTGGCTGGAATATTTGGCATGAATATTCCATATACATGGAATGATAACCATGGATACTTGTTTAAGTGGGTAAGCAAAGATACTTTAACTAAGTGGTTTAGTTGCCACTTACTGGCATGTACTGAACAATGATCCTTCTCTGCTTTGGGCATTGCTAGGTGGTGATCATAACAGGAGTTGTCTGTGCATTGTTGTTTGTGTTGATTATGTCCTACGCTCGCTCCAAAGGTCTGGTCGGATCTTGAATTATTGATTAGATCCCGCATCATCATTGGGAAAGAACTTGTCAGGGTTCTTTGTTGGAAGGTCCCCGAGCCCTATTGAGCGTCGTGTTAACTTAAGATAGTACCCTGAAGCTGCCTGCCTTGCAGTTAGTGGTGATAAGCTCACTATCTGGTGTACAAGCATTAAATGCCAGGAATTGAATGGGATGAAGAGGTCTGCAGGTTGTTGGCAAGTTCACAGTCAAAAGGCAAAGAACTATATCTTTCAGGCACTTAACCTGAAACGTGGGAAACTGTAAACAGTTTACTGAGCAAGATATGTCAGAACTTATATTCAGTATACTGATTCATAGATGTTTTTTGGTTTTATATCACCAATCCTTATCCATATCATTCTTTAGGAATCACAAAAGAAAATTAATCTGTTGATGCTTAAATGTTACTAGTGCTTACAGGTTATTATACATATATATTCTGTATTATGTATGAACGTGTATCAGCTGAAAAATGCTTTTTTTTTCAGCAATGTTTTTATAAATATAAAAATAATTATTATATTTATAATGATATTTTTACAAGTGCTTATGGTAACTAATTAGTTTTTAATGATCAATTATTATCATATTTATATTTTAAAAATACAACTTTATAGTAAAAATAAATATTTCATCACCAATTCAAATAAAACTTCCTGATAAATTGTGTGGTCAAAATTCATTTGATGGAATCAACTTATATTTAATTGTTCCATTATAAAGTTATTATATAATTCGATGAATTAAAAAAGTAATTATGTGCAACATAACCATTTAAATTGTCCTTACTATATGAAAGAGTTATCAAGTAGCTAAGACTTCACAATAATTAGATATAAATGCTATGGAATTAAATTTAAATAGGTGGTCCTCATTTCGATTGCCTGTTTACTAGCCTCTTTAAGAACAATAGAGGGGGAGAAAAAAGAAGAAGAGGAAGAAACTACATGAAGAAGAAGAAAGCCACATTGTTATATATAAGTTAAAAAGCTGTTCAAATTATATAAAGGCAAGTTTCTGGCAATCACAACTCAATGAACAACTAAGCCTATACAGGAGAAAATTGGAAGAAGCCATCATGGCCAGAATTGAAAAAAAGAAGGAAAACCCTTTATCCCACTCAGAAATGCATCGAATTTTTAGTAAGACAGCTATAAAAACACTAGATTGATCACAATGTACAAGAACTTCTCCATGTCATGGGTGCAAGAACAAGGAGCCTTCGAAAAGGACGCAGAGTATATACAGTATTCCATCAACCCTTTACTGCCAGGGTCTGCAAATGCTCCAAGAAATCTTGCAAGCTCAGGTCGTCGGTGAGAATGATTTCTGACCCCTCCGTGTACGTCGAATTCTGAGTAACTGAAGGATTCAGTTTAGCAAGAAGAAATCTGGCCTGACTACTGTGCTGGTCACATTTGATCAGTTTAGGCACTGGAATTCTTTCAGTTACCAAATGCTCTGCATCTAGTTCGGGGGCCTCCAACAATTTTCTTAGATTTTCATGTTTGGGATCTTTCTGATAACCAAGTTTCCTCCACTGAGCAATTTTAGAACCATAATGTATTACCACACAGAAGTAAGAGTCGAACAATAAAATCACTTCTGGGGAGATGGATCGAACATCAAGGAGGACAGGAACAGGAGGCCCTTCAAAGGAATACTGAAAAAGTGTTGGCTGAATCATAATGAGAGAACCCACCACTCCCTCACGATTCAGCATCAGGTGGAAAAAGGCAGTTTCATCAGGAGAGCTGTTGAAAACATCAATAAACTGGGACCTCCTCAGATAGTACATGAACTGAGGAAATAGAGAAAAGTTTGACGAAAGACGGAAGGAGGAAGGATCTTCTTCAATATAGTCTCCAAACTTGGAAGCAAAACAAATAAGGTTATCATCCAGCCATCTGATGACATCTCGTGCATAACATGTTTCTGCTCGATGTATGGCAAGCCGAGCCATAACTGAAGCTGCTGCTTCCTGATCAAAACCAGCAGTGACTTCTGGCGACTTATTCCCAACCCATCTTCTTGCAGCAGTTGTGACCCGTTTGCGGATTCCCATGTTTCCAAATCGATAACGTGTTACAAATTGTATAAAAAATGCAGAACCAGGATTGGCCTTCACATCACTTACTTCAAAGAAGAAAGCTATGCATGTTTTATTAGTTAATGTACCCAGCTTCCATATATAAGTGCCACCCTCCCCTGTCTCACGATCACTCACTAAATCATTCTTCTTCCGAAGAGAAATACAAGGTCCAAGTGCTCCACAGATTTTTACGTCTCTAGTAGTCACAAGCTCAATAGTTGCATCAAAATACATCTTCAAATTCCCCTCTTCATCGCGACTGAAGATGTGCCGCAAGCATTTTCTGAATTGCTCAGACTCGAATAACTCCCCTAACATCATGAAACCACCTGATTTCTCAACAGCAACTCTGAGCTCTGCAGCTCCAACTTGATCTAGAGAGCAAGCAAATAAATCAAGAACCACAGATGCATCAGATAATCTCTGTGACACCCTTTTGTAGAAGTTGCAAGATTTTGTATATAATGGCGTATATCCATTGACAAGGTCCCTGTGTGTCCTGATGGAATCACTGAGATCCGACTGCACTATAGTTCCAGGGCCCAGAGTGGCAGGTCCAGATGTGAAGACCATAATCCGCGAGCCTGTGTTCACTGATAATCCTTCCAGCAGTCCAAGCGCAACTGAGATTGCTGCTCCAGTGCATCTCTGAGGACGATGGCCGGGGACAAGTGGTGCCAAAGCACACATCTCTTCAATAGCAGTGGTGATATTAAATTCACATTCACAAATAGGTAGCAAAAACCCTTGCTTTTGGACAACTGCCATTCTTCCAACTTGCTGTTTGCTGCTGTATATGCCTAGGAACATTTGAATCTGCAATTTTAAGGGAAAGCCTAAATATGTTTAACTACAAAATACCATCATTATCGTCATGATCATCATCATCTCGGTATAAAGAGCAAGGCACTAATAAGGATAATGACATTAATGCAAGAAAAACCACTAAAAGGGCCTTGGCCATTATGAATGCTAATGTTAAAATTAAACTCTTAAAAGTTCAAATAGCTGGGATGCACCAATTAGCAACTTAACACCAAAATTTGATATTGCAATGGGACATTAAGCTAACGTTAAAGAACTACCTGCTCTGAAGAAACTTCACGTTCACCATGAAACACAACAACCTTAGAACACTCCGAGAAACCCAAGTCATAAACCCTAACCATAGAATCAAACACAACCAAACCCACCAACGCATTCTGAGGCAACTGCTCGACAACAAACAACAACTCATTCTTCAACGCCACCAGCTCCTCCACCGTCGTACAAGCATCCACCACAAACACAAGCGCCGGCGCCAACCCCCTCACCTCCCCAACACCACTCACTCTCGGAGACCCTAATGAAGCCATGGACGATAGCGATCCACTGGAGGAAGACAACCCATTTGCCCAACCAAAACTCGGATGCGAACTACTACTGAATTTCATATCGATCTTATCGATTTTATACTCCACCGTACTATAAGTCGGGAAAAGCTCAGCCGGAAGATTGGTTTCGCCAATACCGGAATAAGAAATCGGAAAAGCGTTTTTCCGATAACAGAAGGGACAGCACCAGATGCGAGACTGATAGTCTACTCTTGCGTAGGGATTGAGTACGGCACCACAGGCAGTGCATGTTAAGGGTTCGTAAGGAAGAACAGGAAGCTCTGTAGATTGCATCAACGGCGTGCACATGATGCTTAGTGGCATTACAAGGGAGGACACTTGGTTTTTCGTGGTGGGCCACGCGTTCCACGACCATCGTAGGCTCTCGATCGCCTCCAACTCCACAAAATCCATTTCTGGTTCCGGATTCGATCTTGGTTTTACCGGGTTTTCTCAGGAGAGGTTCCGAAGGGAAACGAATCGGGTATGTCGAGAACAGTAAGCAACATGAGGGCAAAGGGTTATTCTGGCACGGTGTTTGGTTAGTGGGAAAGTGAAGGAAAAATGAAAAACCCCTCCGATTAGTACAATCCAACGCCAAGGTATGAGATTTTAAGCCATCGCTACACACTTAGATGTCATAATTTTCGGTGAATACGAGGGAAGAATTGGCGGTAGGCTTTACAAGGACTTTGTTCCCTCACAAAATACACCAATGTAAGCCTCCGTTTGGATGTAATTATGCCAATAGAATTTTTCTCAGTAAAATTTTTTTTATGTATAATTTTCCTTAAAAGAACTTTTCTAGAAAGTTAGGTAATTGTTTGACGATTATTTAAAAAATAAGTTTTTAAAAAAGCTTCGTATAACAGATTATTTGGTAATGTAAAAATTAAAAAAAATACTTTTAATTTTAACTATATTTTATTTTGTAATAAAAATTATTTACGTATATAAATATTATTTAAAATATATTAAATAATATGCAAAGTACAATAAATTAATTACTATATAATTTTAAACAATACGAAACATAAATACAAATATATCTAACATAATATTTTATATGGATTGTAACATAAGTAAAATTAATATCAAAAATAAATATTAAAACATATAAAAAAGGCAAATAATATTATATAAATCTCAAAATAAATATTCCAAATAGTTAAATACATAATAAATTATGTATTTTATTGTAATAGAGAATATGAGTTTGTAAGATAAACGTGAAGATGAATTTGTGAGTATTGTGAGAATTATATGTAAAATATAAGGACAAAATGGACTAAAAAATAGGCTCATTAATTGATTTAAAATATCTACCCGAAAAAACCATTTGAGAGGCTTGTTTGAGAAGCTCCAAATTTGAACTTCTTCAAAAGTTGTATTTTGGCTGCCAAAAAAGTCATATCTATTAAAAAACTGTTTTTTTATTTTATAGTCAAACACTCGTTTTTCTTAAAAAAGGCCTTTCTAATGGAAAAGAAGTACCTATTGACCTTCCAAAAGTCCATCCAAACAGGCACTAAGTAAGGTAGCTAAACTCTAGCAACTCAATTCAACCTTATTTTAAGGTATTTCCTATGAAAGTAGAGTAAATCCACAAAATTTACTTAGCCAATATAATAGAATTGACAACAATAAGAAGAGAAAAATGCACACAACTTTACAGCAAAATTGTCAACCTTTATATTACTCATAATCGATACAAAGGATACAAAGCTTCAACTCTCTCTAATGAATGAAGTCTTGCTCAAATGAGTTATTTATAAGTTTTAGGAGACTTGTTGGGTAAAAATACAAGAAAGTAGTCTTAAGGCCACTAAGTTACTAACTTAGTTGGTAGTTGATATCCCCAACTACTTTAGGCACTACTTTAGAGGTGGTTTACATAACTTACCACTATCTCACTCCTAAGTTAAAACAACATGTGTAAAATGCTTACAAGATACTTCATCCATGTTTTTTTGCCATGTCATCCCATTTTCTTGATGATTCATCTCACTAACTTTGCCACCTCACGCGTGATCTTATCTGAAGGTGAAGATTAGCTAAGTTCCGAGACAATTCACGCGTGGTCCAACCAATGCGCACCCATGATCTAGTCTGTTTATCCATCGTCCATCATTTAAGTACCATTTCGTCTTTAGTCCCACCAAAGACATCTTAGGCAAGTCTAACTCGCTTTAGCCACCAAGCCAATTAACGCCCCACGATCATCGTAACTCAAACCATGCTTGATCTTTACTTGGTTAAATTACCTTGGTTCCTTTGGCATGCCTTCCTCATGCATAATCTATGCTAGATGTTGGCCAAAGCTCACTAATGCTAGCAAAAAGGGTCCTGCAATGTTAAGGGGGTAACAAACCACGCCCACCAAATGAACCTGACGCCCTCATCGAAACAAATGGAAGGGAGTCGTTTACATGGTCTTTGAATTGCCACAAGGTTGTGTCTTTCTCTCAAGTAGCTTCCGAGACTGATTTATTTTTCCATTGAATCAGGAACTCTGTCCTCTGATTCTTTTTGTGTGGCCCTAATATCCGATAATCCAAAATCTTCTCAATTTGCTTATTGAATTGTTTCCTTACCACCGATGGAGCTCTTTTTACTTGACTTCTTTTAAGATCTATTGAATCCTCGTGATATGGCTTAAGGCAACTCACATGAAAAGTAAGATGTACTTTTAAACGTTCGGGTAACTTAAGGCGATAAGCTACATTTATGATCTTTCCAAGGATCTCGAATGGACCACGATTATTTGACACCAACCCTCGATGCACCTGCTTGCTACTAATCTTCTTCCAAATTTAGGGAGTAAGTTTAAGAAGTAACTTATCTCTGGTGTCAAAATTGAGTGGTCTTCTCCTTTGATCCACATATTTCTTCATCCGTTTGGAAACTTTGCGAAGATTATCCCTTGCTTCATCCAACAATTCTTACTTTTCCATCATGAAACAATAAGCAGCTGAACATTTTCCTCCTAACATTTGTTGAGTTATCTCAAGAGGAGTGAGTGGTTGTTGCCTCAAAGCAACTTCAAAAGGACTTTTCTCCGTTGCCAAGGATCTGTGCAAGTTGTAATAAAACTGTGCAATATCAAGTAAACTTAGTCAATTTTGTTGACTTGCACTTACATAATGCGACAAGTATTCCTCCAATAAGCCATTGATCCTTTCTGCCTGGTCCTCTGTTTGTGGGTGATTCTCAATTGAGAACTTCAATTCACACCCCATCATATTAAAGAGAGACATCCAAAATCGACCAGTAAATCGGGTGTCTCAGTTATTTACTATGTCTGTCAGAACCCCAAAATGCTTCACCACATTTTTGTAGAAAAGCTCCGTAGCAACATTCGAAAGACACAAAGATGGAGTTAGCACAAAGAACGCATATTTGGAGAACCTATCAACTACCACTATGATTAAGGCCATGTCGTCCACCTTTGGGAACCCACCAATGAAGTCCATTAAAACTAAAATCCATGGTTTCTTTAGAATTGGCAAGGGCAACAAACTTGCCTCCTCCTTTTCAGGTTTATCCAATTAACAAACAAGGCAAGTTTTGACATATACTTAAATTTCGTTTTCCGTCTTTAGCTAATAGTAAGATCAGGAAAGGAGCGCTAACATCCGTTCAACTTCGGAGTGACCTGCCCCCTGTGAATCGTGTGTCTCCTTCATTAATTGCTTCCCCAAGGCACCAAAACTTGGCACGTATAACTGATTATCATTATTAAGCCAAAATTGTCTCACATCACCCTCCTTTATTTACTTCACAATTTAGCCATAAGTGTTATCCAGTGGGATTACTAGTTTAATTTGCTACAACAAGTCCGATTCCACTTGAGTGATTATATACAAGGCTATAATGACTTCCTTTCTGCTCAATGCATATGCCACATTGTTATGTCTCCCCGATTTATGCTCTTATACAAAGTCATATTTGACAAGAAACTCTTACCATGGGGCTTGACTTGCAAATAACTTCTTTTGGGTCCTAAAAAAGGTGTTAGCCACATTATCCTTACGAATAACAAACCTGGAACCTAATAAGTAAACCCGTAAAGCTTCAAAGCAACGTACTACTATCAGCATCTCCTTTTTATGTGTGGAGTATCGTTGCCCAGCACCATTAAACCTGCGACTTTCAAATGCCACTGAATGTCCTTCTTGCATCAAGACTTTGCTAATAACTTTGTTTGAAATATCCGTGTGCACCTCAAAAAGGAGATTAAAGACAAGTAGCTTCAACACAAGTTCAGTTGAAATGGAAACCTTCAATTTCTTGAAGGTTTCTTGGCATGCTTCCAACCAACACCACTATTGTTTCTTCTTTAATAAGTCGATCAAGGGTGCTGCCTTCTTCGAGTACCCTACAATAAATCGACGATAGTAATTCGTTAATCCAAGAAAGCTCTTAAGTTCCTTCACTGTCTTTAGAACCTGCCAATCAACAATAGCTTGTACCTTTTTAAAATTCATTCGCACTTGGTCCTTGCTTACCAAGTGTCCCAAAAACTTTATTTCTAGTTACGCAAATTCTCACTTCTCCATCTTTACGAAAAGTTTAAGTTATCGCAACCTTTCAAACACCTTCCTCAAGTGTATATGCTCTGCCATGTTAGTGTTATAGACCACAATATTGTTTAAATAGACCACCACACAAGAAGTCATACAACACGTCATTCATCAAGTTGCAACAAGCAGCTGGGGCATTAGTCAAGTCAAATGGCATAACTAAAAATTCATACGAGCCATACCTAGTTACACAAGTCATCTTTCGCTCGTCACCCTCGGTCCACACTTGCCAATACCCACTCTGCAAGTCTAACTTCGTGAACACCGCTGCCCTTGACCATATGTCCATTAAGTCTTGAACTAAAGGAACAGGATATTTATTTTTAATAGTCACCTTGTTTAAAGCTCGATAGTCGTTATACATTCGTAGGGCTCCATCTTACTTCTTCTGGAACAAAACTGAAGCTCTATGGGGGGCTTTCGATGGTTGGATGTATCTCGCTTCCAATAATTCACCAATTTTCTTTCGTAGTTCCACCAACTCTAATGATGACATCTAATAAGAGGCACAGGCAAGAGATATTGCACTTGGCACCAGTTCGATCTTATAATCAATTTCATGACAAAAAAGGAGAGTTTTCAGTAACCCCCTCGACATTACATCCTTGAATTCCCTCAATATTTTTTCCACCGTATTTGGGACTTCTACCACATAGTCTTTCGTAATTTCCCATATGGTTGTTAGGTAAGTCTCCATGCCTTTCTTAAGGCCCTTCTTGATACTCATGGCAAAAACATGAGATGTAATTATTGTTTTGTCCGCAGTTCCATCTTTAGACCTACAACAATTTGGCGTAACATGAATTTTAACCAATCATAAACATTATAACTCTAAGATGTGGATATAACACAGCCTTTGTCATCTTGAGAAAGTCGATGCTTAAAATCAAATTGAAATCCTTGAGAGGTATCACCATCATGTTACACTTCCCACACCAATTTCCCATACTCAAAGGAGCATTGTATGCAGCTCCTACCACTGCTTGCGCTTTCGCTTTCGTTGTGGGAGTTTTCATTTTTGTAGGGGTCTTCCTAATCTTCAACCCCAACTTTCACACCAGTCGTTTTGCGACAAATGAATGAGTGGCACCCATGTCCAGTGAGTTCCTTTCCATTGACCTATATCTTAACATATATAAGGCGCTCAAATGGACTGTACTAATCACATTGAGTAAGTAGATAAGATTTAGCCCAACTTCAGAGTGATTGTATAAGAAACAACCATGATTTTTCTTATAAGACTTCTCACTTTGTTTAGGTTTCCCATCTTGTTTGGACTTCCCTTTGTGATCATTCTCCTTTTTCTCGCTTTGGTCTTTCTTCTTCTTTCCTTCACATTTCTCTTGGTAAGTGCCTTTTCATTTTTTAAAAGAGGAAGAGGCCTTGGTTTTCTTCGGCACTATGAAATTTACCAGAGCATTCGCAACCGCAATTGCACCCACAACATCCTTAACATTTTGCCTTCGCAAATCCATTTGTGCCCAAGGTTGTAATCCCGACTTGAAGTTGAATAACTTATCCTCATCTGATATATTCTCAATATCAAGCATTAAAGAACTAAGTTTCTTAACATAATCCCTTACCGAACCATCGTGCTTCAACCATTTCAAGGCATCCCTTGTAAACCAATCAGTATTGTTTAGAAGGAATTGATCTTTTAGCTCCTTTTTTATCCTCTCCCATATATCAACAAGAGGACATCCAGCACTAATTTCGGTAGAGGTTCAAGTTCTCCACCATAATTTTGCATCTCCATCGAGTTACATCGTCGAAACGCTCTTTTTTTTTTGCATTCGGCACCTTAGCAGCTGCAAAATATGGCTCCATATCCCACAAAAAGTTCTCAAGTTTCTTAGCATTTCGAATGCCCTAAAAAACTTTTGGCTAATGCACCTTTAGCATGGTGCTTTCAACATGTCCTACATCTATAGCTGCAATTGCACATCTAAGGATAATCATCTTGAAATTAACATCCTCTCGCACTTTAAACAATTCAACCACTTAATCTTACAATGCTTAGATTTGCCCCTCCAAGGCTTTAAAACGTGATGCATAAGATGGGACTTCTTCATCACCCATAGGTAAAGGATCAATGAGCGCTTCCACCCTCGTGACATGTTTCGTAAGATTGCTACCACCCGCCATTGAATCACCAATATGGCTCTGATATCAATTGTTATAAAGATTTTGCAAAGAACTCCAAGTTCACTCTCAAAATGTACCAAAGTCTAAGTACAGTTGTTGAACTCTCGCAACTCAACTCAACCTTACCAAATGCACCATGCTTAAGGTGTTTCCTACAAAGGCAAAGTAAACCCATTAGATTCATTTAGCCAACACAATAGAATGGACAACAATAATAAGAGAAAGATGCACACAATTTTACAACAAAATTGAAATATTACTCACAATGGATACAAATTATACAAAACTCCAACTCTCTCTAATGAATGAAGCCTTGCTCAAATAAGTTATTTATAGGCTTTAGGAGACTTGTTGGGCAAGAATACAAGAAAGTAGTTTTAAGGCCACTAAATCACTAACTTAGTTGATGGTTGACATCTTCAACTATTTTTAGCAAAACTTTAGTGGGTGATTTATATAACTTACCATTATCTCACTATTAAGTTAAAGAAAAAGGTGTGAAATGCTTACAAGACACCTCATCCATGTTCTTTGCCATGTCATCACACTTTCTTGATGATTCATCCCACTAATTTTGGCACATCACCCATGATCTTATCCAAAGGTTAAGGTTAGCTAAGTTCCGAGCTAATTCTTGCGTGGTCTGACCAATGCGCGTCCATGGTCTAGTCCATTCGTCCATGATCCATCATTTGAGCATCATTTCGTCCTTAGTCCCATCAAAGGCATCTTAGGCAAATCCAACTCACCCTATCCACCAAGCCAACCAACGCCCCATGGTCATCGTAATTCAAACTATGCTTGATCTTTACTTGGTTAAGTTACCGTGGTTCCTTTAACATCCCTTCCTCGTGCCTAATTCATGTTAGACATTGGTCAAGACTCACCAATGCTAGCAAAAAGGGTCCTGCAATGTTAAGGGGCTAATAATATGACTCTCTTATAGTATGAGCTATTTTCGTAGAAAAAGGAAACTATTATTCTAAGTTAAGTGCAATAATCAATTTTTAATTTATAAAATAAAAGAGTTAACACAAATTTTTTTAGATTTTACTTAATTTTATAACATTATTTTAAACTTTAAAATAATATTTAAATATTTAAACTTTCAAATTTTAAAATATCAAAAATTTTAAAATAATTATACATTCTTTCATATTTTATTTAATAATTATTTTAAAATATATTTAATATTTTAATTTATTAAATAATAAAATTCATGTGTGATATAAATACAATATGTAATAGTCATATAATAAAAATTATAAATTCGATGTGGCTCTTTACCTTATTCATATAATGTATAATAAAAATACTAATTTGACGAGGCTATTCACGTCATTCGTATTAATTAAAAAGTTAACGTCAGATTATTCTTAGTAAAAATTAAAAGTTAAAATATTTTAAGACAGTTTTTAAAATTTAGATTAGTATTAGAAATCTAAATAAAATTTATAGTTTTTTATAATTAATCAAAAAAAGGTTAATGGTAAAAAGCAAGGGTTAAGTGGCATTATTTTTACGTGTTAACAAATTTAATATCTGAATCGTTTTTAAAATAAATTTTAAAAATCCGAATTAATAGCGAATTTTTGAGATGAATTTTTAAATTTAATAAATAAGTAACCCCACTTTAATTCATCACTAGTCAACTTTTGTTATGGATTAAATTTCTGCCTAAATAATCCCATAAGCTCAGAAAATAATTCTTACATTATTTTAAAAAGGGAATTGTCTAAGTTTTATATAATCATGATCCATTGGCTAGCGCATGTCACCTATTTCTAGCCGAATGCGGTTGACCCGAAATTAAAATATTAAGTTTTTGAATTAATTAAATTTTATATTACATTTGAATTTTAAAATTGATTTGTATTCTCATCGTAAAATAATGTTATCATAGACAATTTAAAAGTTATTTTAATCTTCACATTTTAAATTTTTAAAATCAAAATAATATGGTTTTAAGCCTCGGGTTAGTTTAACGGGTCTTACTTAGGGATGATAATTGTACCCGAATCCGATGGGTACCCGATAAAATTACCCGAACGGGAGCGAGTATGGGGAGCAAATTTTTACCCGTGGGGCGAGTATGGGGGGTTAACAAAAATACCCATCGGGTATGGGGCGGGTATGGGGATACCACCCCCATACCCGTTTACCCATTATATAGTTGGTTCTGCCAGATTCTGACGGAACTGAGTGTTGTCGTTTAGATCCATGAGTTGACTGCTTTGGACGTTGAGATCCCTGCAAAACAAAGAAGGCACGTCGGGGGTTGTGACCCGATTAGCCCC
>JANIPN010000219.1:87383015-87406265 GCA_027478595.1 Erythroxylum anguifugum
GGGGGTCAAACCCCCAAAAGGTACGGGTATGGGGGTGTCAAAAAATCCCCGACGGGGATGGAGGCGGATATGGGGGTGGGGGCAGGTTCATGGGGCGGGTACGGGTGTCAAAAAAATCCCCCAATTCACCTTCTTGTTATGCTTAAATAAGACAAGGGCTTTATTTGGTGAAGAGCTGATAAGACAAAGACCGAATTGAATCGAATAGTTCAAACTCAAACGTTAAAGTTTAAAAAGTTTCAAAAAGCAAAAGACAGAGATTGATCTAAAACCGGTCAAAATAGGATCAGAGCTTAATTATCAAACTTAGTAGTCACATCTCTTGTTAATAAACACTTACGTTTTGGTGAAAGCGAAATCAATGATTGAAGTGGAATCCAAATTAGACTCGAAAAAAGTTTAAATATTGATCTTTTAGTTTTGAATTTTTATAATTTTAAATTGAAATTAAATCTAACCAATCTAAAATCTAATTTTTAAAATTTAGGTCCAATTAAAATTTAACTTTTTAAATTTAAGTCCAAGCATAATTAACTCCGGCTTGGTCCAATACAAACTCTCCCAAAAGCCAAATCCTGGGCGCTAAAATCGAACTAAGCCTGTCGGTCTGGTCTGGCTTGCAGATTCTGTCTACTCAGCCGAATAGAGCCCAAAAGCAGATGGCAAATGTTGATGTCATCACGCATCATTTTCTACTTTATTGGGATGAAAACGATATATAGTTGGAAATTTGTCCCAATTTTTTTTAATTTCAACATTTATAAGAGGATATAAATTCAACTTTTTAATACATTCAAATTGAATACTAACATTTTCATAAATTTTAAATGGACAGAAAAATTAACAAAACTAATTCTCTGCAAGTTAAATACTTGTTTTTAAATGGAAGAATTCACAGTCGCTATCTTTTAGATGCGCATTAGGTAAATCTCTGAATTGACGCAATAGCCTACAAATCACACCAACTGAATACTCCATACTAGGCAAGCTCTGTATAATAGACTTGATCGAGAGAGTATAGATAATGGGAATCGAATATAGGACCTTTTAACTCCATACTCCTCCGCTCTACCGACTCGACTACTCCTAGAAAGCCAATTAAATATTATATCAAGACTAATGTAACATTATTTTTATATTTATTAAATAAAAAGTAAATTTTATTATCACATAATTAGCTTTTTTGATTAATTAACAAGAAAGTAACTCTTATTGTCAAATAATGGTAGAACCCACTCTTACATATTTTAGACAATAGATTTCAGTTTTCAATTAAAAGTGAGATTTACTATTATACATTTTCAGAGAGTATATTTCACCTGCTATCATGTGATAACGAGAACTACTTTTATTTAATTATATAAGAACTAACGTAAGCATTGTACCAATTCCAAATTCAATTGAGCAGGGACATGATTAAAAGTCATTGCCTTTTGTATTAGTTTTAATTAAAAAGATAAATAATATATATAAGAAGACATATCTTTTTAAAAAATTTAAGATACGAGGTAAAACTGTAATAATTTATTAATATTATATGTAATGTAAACTTGACAAGAGTAATTAATTTTTTTAATTAGTGAAGAGTTTTTTGTCTAAGTGATTGTTTGGACGAGCTTTTGGGAGGCTAATAAGTAATTTGGAGCTTCTCAAAAAAGCCTCTCAAATGACTTTTTTCGGATAATTTTTTAGATCAATTAATGAACATATTTTTTAGTCCCTTTTGTCCTTATATTTTACACATAATTCTCACAATACCTACAAATTCATCTCTACGTTTATCTTACAAATAAAATGCATAATTTATTATGTGTTTAACTATTTATTCAACTTGAATATTTATTTTGGGATTTATATAATATTATTTGGCCTTTTATATGTTTTAATATTTATTTTTATATTAGTTTTACTTATGTTATAATTTATATAAAAGGTTTGGTTAGATATATTTTTATTTATGTTTCATATGATTTAAAATTATATAATAATTAATATATTGCACTTTAAATAATATTTATATGTATAAATAATTTTTAGTACAAAGTAAAATATAGTTAAAATTAAAAATATTTTTTATTTTTATGTTGTCAAATAGTCTACTGCACGAAGCTTTTTCAAAAAAGTTCTTTTTTAAATGACAGTCAAACAATCAACTGGTTTTTTAGAAAATTCTTCTTAGAAAAGATCTACAAAAACAAAGCTCTAATTTCAAAAGTTTTATTAGTATAAGTCCATCCAAATACAGTATAATGCAATATACCAAGTGAAACGGATCACTAACCTTGATTTAGTGGATGTTAATTCTAATAAATAATAAACAATGACAATGAAATTTCATTTTCTTTTGATCCGAGATCGTACGAAACCAAGTTCTCAGCACATGGAGACTCGATTCTCTAATCCTGTGTTTTAAATACCGTGGATTGTGAATCTGTGGTCCACTCCACTGCTATGGCAATTGACAATTTCGATAGGTTACACTACTTCTCTTGTTTCAATTTATTATATAAAATAAATGTAGTACATTAAGGTTTTTTAACCAATGATCTTGTCTATATACAATTTTAGTATTATATAAACATGCTTAAAGATATTAAAGAGAGTCTTAAAAAATATACTCCCTCTGATTTATAATAAGTGTCGTTTTAGATACATTTTAATTATTCAAAATAAGTATCATTCTTGACTTTGTATACATGTTTATAATTTTACTTCCAAAATTATCCTTTAATTTCTCTCACATCTTAATTACACAGATTACACAGGTTATATTTTCAAGGCACTTTAACATGTAATTAATAAGGGTATATCAGACATTCCATTAACTTTCTTAATAAGTGTGCATTCTTCTAAAACGACACGTATTATGAATCGGAGGGAGTATTTGATTTATAACATTTAATCTCCAGCCTCTCATAACCATAGGCTCTTTGGAAAACGCCCACCATCAACCATATCTTGTTTTGGTCACCTATACTTGACCAATCGCTTGTCAAATTATTTCCTTAAAAGAAAGAATACGAGGCTACCAAAGTGGTGCAAGATCCAAGAAATCATAATTGCTTAGGATGTGTGTGCATGTAGTTTGGAAAGAAGATAGAGGAAGGGGCGGGACTTATTGTATATGATTTGATCCCATAATGGTCTATTAGGGCAAAAGAGATAGAACATGCAAGTGCTAGCTCCTAGTCACCAGCTCACACAATTATTGTCATTCAAACCCATGATTTGCTCACCCCCAACCCCAAATTTATGAACACACAGGCCATAAAACAAATGGTTATAGTAATTGAAAAGCTCCCATCAACAAGCACATGCTCTTGTTCCCTCTCCCTCTCACTTTCTTCATCAATAATTAATACCTCAAACAGACACTAATAACTATTATTTTCAAGGGGACATAAATCAGACGAGGAATCTTAAATTGAATTAAATTAAGAAGTTAGCATTAAATATCAAGAGGAAAAAGAACACTCAACAGCTGTGACAACCAGGACAAGAAGTCACAACAAACATGTAATAACAAAAACATACATATACGGTGATTACTTGTTAAACAAAAAGAACAACATTAATTAGTAATAATCAAGCCAGACAGTAGAGGTTAAGCTTATTTGCTTCCTGCACCATTACAAATTGTCTAGATCTTTTCATATCTATTTACGATAAAATTAAAAAAATAAAATACAGACACAATCCAAGCAACACGATTCATCTTCCAAACAAATTTAAGCGGCCATATCTGGCCTAGTCTTCAAGAGTACAAGACTAGTAAAAAGATGCAGCAGCAACCAGCAAATGTGCCATGTATATAAGTTTCAGCTTCGGCTTTTACATTTCTCCATAGCTCTTGGTGCTGAAAGTTCAAAAAGAGAGTTTAGTCACTATTATTATTCCGATAAATGTTTGGCTAATTAATTAATCACTAGATAAATTATTGATCTCATACCGAGTCCAATAGCCTCTGATCCTTTCATAATGCGTAAGCGCTTGCACGAATCAACAAACATCCTACAGAAAATCGATTAATTTGTATGCGTTAGTAACTAATATGATTATAAAACTTTAAAAATTTTGATGTAATACATGCTTGGTTGTAACCTAAGTGTAACAAGATTAATCATTTAGCTTCACTGTTCTACTTAATTTGCTGGATTTGGGAGATAATTTGCACGATGGAGAAAGAACTTACTCCCATGGAACATCGCCCACAAGCATCCAGTCACCGTCCTTATCTTCATAGGTTGGCACATACTCAGAACTATTGAGCAGATCCATCAACTTGCTCTCGTTCATGAAATCTATCATTCCTTGTGCACCATAGTTACCTTCACAAGTAGTTCATGATCACATATTAACATAAAACCTGATAGATAGCTATTGGATCTGACCGAGTTAGAGCTTTTTTTGTTTCTTGCTGAGTTCATACAAAGATAAGAACAAGAACATGCATATTTTCATACATACATACATACCCATGGTGAAGGAACTGAACATTTTAGCCAGGGCATCAGATAGCTCTTGGTAGCTCTTGTACATCTTCAAGTCCACCTTACGAAGATATGGTGCACCATCCATGCAAACCTTCACAAATGCTGCACCACCACTTCTATTCCCACTTGCCTTGTGCTCACCTTCCAATTCAGTGGTGTTCTTTTGTGCCATCATGTTCTTCCTATAGGATCGAACAGGTGGCCAACCTACGACTTGTGCCCTGCAGGTACTTATTCGTGGTTAATGAACACTTACCATTCTCAAAGATAAACCCAAACTAAGCCTAGAAAAAGAACCTTAAAGAAGTGTTCTGTCTTGTAAAGAGAAAATAATACCAAGAAACAATCAGACTTACTTGGCTGGGGGCTTAGCGGGGTCCTTGATTGTAGCTGAAGAGAGATTATTCCTATCCTTGGACGCAATGTTCTTCACACTCTCGTTCAGATCCACAACACCTTCTTTAGCCTGAAGATTAAGCTTCAAATCAACAGTCTCAGGGAACCCTCTTTTCCCAGTCGCCTTTGCTTCATTTTTCAGACCACCACCAGGCAGTCCTAGACACAGCTCTGTCTCCTTAAAGTTCAGATCACGCTCGTTGCCTATCACTCTTGCCATGTCTCTCCTGACCCCTATCGATATCGAAGAACGGTCTCAGAGACCTGTGTGTTCTATTCCGAAATTTTTTTGTATTATTGACTCTCACTGTTGATGTTGATAGCTCTTCTTGTTCCTATTCTCATCCCCTTTTTGCTCTTCTCCTTCTCCTTCTTCTTCTGTTGTGTGTCCTCTTCTTGGTTTTGCAACCTAGTTAGAGGAGAGACCCTCCAATAATATAACTTGTGTTTGGGAAAGGGGAGGCTTGTGTGTATTGCTGCATGAGGATGTCTTATCAAGTACTTGATCTTCTGGAGAGACACGTGGATAGAGTTTGGGACGTTGATATTGAAAGTGGAAAAAGCTCGGTGCAGGTCAACCATCGCATGCAAAATTTTATTTATGTGGGTATAATAAAAAAGTAAATTGGCATATCATAATTAAATTCTATTAGATTTCTCATTTTATTTAATCTTCATTCTTTATATAATTTGTATTAAATAGTGAGTAATATATTTTTAATTTAATCATAATCATTGACGTATAATTAATTGAAATAATCAATTATAATTAATAAATTTATAATGCTCTAATTATTTTAATGTTTTTCATATCATTGTAATATACTTTTTAAGTCTTTTATTTTTTTCAACTTCTACTATCTATTACAACAATTTATAGGGTACATGTTGGGGGTTCAGATCCTTTGTCCATTAATATTACTTTGTCTTATTTTGTTTCGTGAAATCTCAGCCATTTATTTTGCGGACTCCATGCAGGCACATGCGGAACCTACATAAATAAATAGCTAAGATTTATTGGATACAATAAGACATCATAATATTGGACAAAGGATCTGGACTTCACGTTGGGGTTATTATAACAAGCACGATGATTATCTTGTACAAACAATGCTTGGGCATAAAAGCCTTAATTAATGGTCAGATTCTTCGAGGAAGCTTCAAATCATGCATATACTCACATGAACCAATAATTCATCTGCTCACATGAATCATCATTTTCTAAACCTTTTTTTACTAACGCCACCTTCAAAAGAATTAATGATTTTCTTTATTTAGTCTTTCATTTGCTGATTTTTTAATTAATTATCTCTTTGTTTAATCAATATTTATAAATAACATCTCTATTAATTAAAAATAAGACTGTAATATTATTTCTTTTGATTTATCTGTAAATGTGGAGAGTCTTTCTGCAATTATTATATTGTGATAAATCAAAGTCGACAACTTTGACATTTTTAAGACTTGAGGACAAACAAATTGACATGAAGATGAGAGAAATTTGCAAAGAACGGGCAAATCCATAGCCATTTCACCTACAAGTTTCATACATGGAGGCCAATCATATAATAGATGCCAACATCACTGATTCTAAAGCTACTGTAAGGCCATGGTGATCACTTACCGACAGGTCACGTCCCTACGAGAAGGAAACATCCCTAACCCTAGCTGTGCCCTAGCGCCATCAACATCTTCCAACCCCGTTCTTGTTTGTTCAGTTCTTCTTCTTTTACATACCTAATATGCTCATAATTATCATCTTAACCTTATAACCAGCCAATCTCAGCCACGTATTCCCAAGCATCACTAACAATACCACTTTCATCTTTTCAATTCGACTTAAAGTGCAGTTGAAATATGTATAAGAACACAAGAAAGCAATATTTCTGAAAAAGAACCCTAAAAGAACTCCTTATCTGGTAAAAAGAAAGTGACTTTCACTTAGGATAACCTTTGAAAAATCTATATTACAAAGCAATCATGTACGTGACTAAGGATGTGAATCGAAAATATCTTGTCTACATATCCCAGGAGATCATGTGGTCCTGTGGCCATCTTTTGACCACCCAAATCCAGATTTAATCACAGGAGTATCAAGATTCTTCTGATTTCCCCTTAAAGTTGAGAATTTTGATTTCTATACCAGCCAAATCCTATAAAAAAAGATGACCATTCACCTTACTTTTGGATCAACTTTAAGAGTTGAGTATATATAAATATAAATTTTTATCTTATATGGTAGTATCCATATCAGTTTGATTAATCCACCTACTTCGTTCATTAAAACGACGAGGTTCGTACCAAACCTGAAGGAGAAAAAGTTATAAAGGGTCTGCTTATAATGGATTCATATTTTTTTTTAATATATAATTTATCTCAACTTGTATAGTTTTTTTTTTCAAAATGAAACATACTTTATCTTCTCAATAACCCACCCTTTTAGGTTTACTTAACATTTCAACTTAATTAAGCATGCTAATTCTATTTTATAGTCCTTAGATTGACATAGAAGCATATGATTGTTAACTGATTCCACGACAAATTCCTTATTTGGAAGAATCAAATTCATGGAACAACCAACAAAAAAATTAAGAGTATTCTTAATTAATTATCATTATTAAGCCAAGATTCTTGGTGACTGTCCAAACTGAATATTATCTTTCACTGAATTACATGCTCACATGCACATGTAATAAATACTCAACAAGTTCTGCATGAAAGATTCGTTACGGCACTTCTCTGTTCTTCAATTCTCTCCGGCAGATCGGAGGATTATTATCTGGGGCCGACCCCATTCTGATACCTTTACAAGGCAGACTTGTCAAATTAACTAGTTCGTGCATTAAGTACAGTGCTTAATTACAGATAATGACCCTTAAACTAGTTTATTAAACTGGTCCTACAATTGCAATAAGCGAGAATCTCTCATCGCAATAATATTATTCCATATGTTCGCAGAATCTGAGACACTGCGTATAATGGTGGGGGCTGACCAGGGCACTCTTTGCTTAGAATGTCTAGTAAAAACTATAGACTGAACAGCCTGCCCCTGTGCTTATAATATTATCTCTGCCACCAAACAAAACGCGTTTGTGGTCAATCAAAAGCTAAACTAATCCTCTAATCCTCGCATCAACCTGCCTTGAAAGGTCAAGAAAACGTTACTTTTATTGGGTTAGCTTCAAGTCAATCGTGAAGATTTTTGTGATCCCCAGTTGATCTTGAAATTATACGGCACACAAGTTACAAGTTTTTTACAGAAATCGAAGAGGATATCAAATCAACTATTTGGTGACATGAGGATCTCCAAGCTTTACCAAAGGAGATAAGCTAGGTGGATGAGGAGCTTCTTATTCTTGTTCTTTTTCTTTGAGATTCTCGTTTCCTTTAGTTAATTATATATCTTTAATAATGTGTTAGAAGCTTTTTTTTTTCTTTCTATGCAGCTTTGAAATTTGCTGCAAACTCGTTTGCTGCCTGAATCTGGTATTGATTTGCTTGGCAAGGTGTTAGCGTCTGTACAGAAGGCAGATAGTGACACAAATCGGTGTGTAACCACCAGCAAAAATTCGCATGTACTTCTGAAGATATTCTTACACTGCGATTGGATCATTATTTTCAGCAGACAGCCATCATAAAGGCTAGAAGGCCCTCCATTAATAAACATTACAGTGACTTCTATCTTCAATTTTGTGTCGTGGGGTCAAGGAGTAGTTTAAACGCAGAAATTAACAATCTCTCAATTTAAGAGGCTACAGGAAAAAATTATAGTTGATCAATAGTAGTAATATATAAAAATCTGCAAGTATTATTTAAATTTCATCTATCACTTAATTTAAAATTTTTAATTCACCAAATAAATTATTTAAAACACATAATTTATAAATTATTTTGTAAATTTAATAATTTATTTAATATATAAATAATGAATGAGAGTTTTTTTTATTAAAATAAAAACTGCCATAATCTTAATGGTCCAAGGCCAGCACTGAACAACCGACCCATTAATACTCTTAACAGGCAGATTGCATTACTTACAATCCAAAAGTTTTTATCCATCACCTTTGGTCATTAAATTCGTAAAGGAAAATAAAAACTTAAAAATGGTACTTCTGATATTTTGGATTATCATATACTGACCTGAAAGTGGTGCTGCTGATATTTTGGATAATCATATACTCAACCTATATGTTGTATTCTACCTAAGGATTACCTGATTTAATCTGTAATTAAGTTACGTTTGCTCATATTTTGAACTCAAATACGCCTTCTTCCTTAGTCACTAGGTCGATCCAGGAGTGCATGAACAAATGGTGATTGAAAGGTTATAATGCTTCGTTAGGGACCTACCTTCTGTAACCAATGCCGGTAAGTAACAAATATTACCTGAATGGTGTTTTAAGCAAAAACGTGGCTCGACGACCAACTTCAGGAAATTCTGGTGGATCAACCATCCCGAACCCAACACAATTATTTCTTTTTTGCTGTCAGTTTTCAGACAGATGACAACCAGGCAAGGCAAGGCAGGTTGCTGGTACGTAACTTCTTTCTCCTTCTTACAGCCGGACCAGACCAATCCAGATATGCATATATTACAACCACACGTGCAACTTCTTCTTATCTATGGTCACTTCTTGTTCGAAACGCGCTCTAGTTTACACCTTCTTCTTCTTCTTCTTCTTCTTTTTTATCCTGAGCCGCAGATCCTTCAATTCCCGCACCCGACAACACAGGTCCACCACCACCTACATCACTCAGATAGAGATATCTGTCAGGTTAGTACTTAGTAAGTAAAAGTGACATCAATTCAGTCATTACACGCAACTTAATTAGAAAAAACAGCAAAATATCCAGACCTGCTATTGTTAAGTTTCGTAAACTCGTTAACTTGTTATTAGTTGATCAAACTTCTACAAGGTAAGGGATTATGAAGGTCGTAGTTCTGGATTTGTCAATGGAGGTTTCTTGCCCCTGCATCGCATTGAAATACGGAACCTAAATTTTAGTAAAAGTGTCGTCTCCGTCTTCAAAATGTGGGCTGGCCTGAGAATTTTCGTTGGAAGCAAATTAAAGAAAAAAATTTGATTGGTCTTCCAAATTATTATTTATTATTATTATAAATAACAAAAAATTATTTTTATAAAATAAATTTTTATTTTAAAAGTACTCACTAATAACCATTAAATAATAGTAATTAAATTAATTTATTCTTTAAAATATCTCTAAAATTTGACCTTTTTTTTTTCAAATTATCCCCTCAAAATTTTCATGGAGTAACTTTTAACAAATCATATTATTAAGATCAAAGAATAGAGTCTTAGGTTAAGCGAATTGCTTATAGAATATGATTTTTGGACTTAAGAATTATAGTTAAATTTGTTTTTATGAGATTTGATAATACAATTTTTTGGAATTAAAGAATAATATTTAAATATGTCCTTTTTTAATAATCCATATTTATAACAATAAAATACTGTAAATCTACTGAAACCTTATATTCATAATAGAAATACGATGAATAATAAAATCTTTAAGATTAATTCTACGATTTTGTGAGTAAAAACCATTGTATTAATTTCAGAATCAGTATATTTTATGAAAATTGTGTTGAATACAGTCCGATAATCTGTTATGTTTATTAACGAAGGTTAGGTTCCCATTATCTTTGACCCTTTTGTTTTTTTTCGTTAAATGACCGTTTTATCACAATAGCTTAAGCTTTTGTGTTAGGTCAATTTAATTAGTTTTATATATTTACTAACACACTCCTTAAAGTGAAATTCTTTGAGCTTGAAACTTGTACAGGTTCACTTTATCTTGTGCTAAATAATAGGTAGGTGGTAGGATTTGAACTCACGATCATTTGATCACAAAGACTCTGATACTATATTAAATGACCGTTTCATTACAATAACTTAAATTTTTATGTAAAACTAACTTAATTAGTTTTATATATTCAGCGAAACTTTTGTACGCCGAATAATCGACATGAAACTACGCATTACAGACAAAGGACGAGACACTCGACCCAGAAGAAGGAAAACCCTGTAGTTCCTTTGTTGTGTATATCCTTGAGTTCCTTCCTATATTGCTAGATAGAAGCTACATACATATATCTATTTTGGACAAGAGACGACCCATTAGAAGAAAACCCAATATTAATTTGACGTCTAATTACGGAAGTAAAATGTATATTCAGCTGTATGATTACGTTTTTATTATTACAAGGAGATGACTTGAGCTAGCAAGATCTGAAAATTTAACAAAAGAAGTAAGCAAATCACATAAAACAGTCCATGTGATATACTTGATTATTCATCTTAGCTCCTGTGTTTTTAATTCGTTCACTTTAGTCCCTGTATTTTTTATTCTCATTCAAGATATCCCAATTGGGTATATTCGGACAAATTTACCCTTAGATTATTGAATTCCAAGAGATTAAAAAAATGTATTTCAATAATCTAAGGGCAAATTTGTTCGAAAATACTCAATTGGAGTATCTTGAATGAGAATAAAAAACACAAGCGCTAAAGTGAACGAATTAAAAACACAAGAGCTAAGATAAATAATCAAGTATATCACAAGAGTTATTTGATGTGATTTGCCAAAGAATAACAAGCCGGTTAAAGCTAGAGTACTTTTTGAGACTATTAATCGTTTACGCTATGTACTGTGCTCCATTCCCTTACGTTTTAAGGCAAATTTTTAGACTTTGATCAGGTAAAATAGAAGTCAATTAAGAACAGATTCATCCAATCATAAGCTACAGACAATGCCACACAAAAAAGAAAATATAAAAAAAGAGAAATAATTATCCTTTAATCAAAGAATAGAAAGGGAATTTAAGGGGTGTGGTTGAGTGGCAGGGACTCATCCATCCTTAACCAGAGGTCAGGGGTTCGATCCTTAACTTTGGGTATGGAGTAGCCTTAAATCCTTGGGCCAGCTGTTCCACCTTGTGAGGTGCCTACAAACCAGCAAGGAAATTAATCACTGGGTCCGCCAATGAATACCCTACTCTAAGACCAAAAAAAAAAAAAAAAAAAGAATAGACAAGGCTTGAAATAAACAAAACGCGCACAGATTTAATGCAATACGGAAATTCCTCTTTATTACCTTATCCGTCTTCATGCTCACACCTCCCTTTTGAGGAAAGGGACATTTATTAATGAGTTGGATTGTTTTTTCTGTGAGTTGGCATTGTCTAGGACCACAGCGTATATACATACATCTAACCTAGCTAGCTAAGTCGTAAACGTACCTTGTCATCTTGTTCGTGTTGCCTTCTTAGGCATTAAATGGAGGGAGTCTACAATATATACGAACTTAATGTTCAACTAACGTCGGCACAGTATGTTTCTGAATCCGTCTCAATTTTTAAGGATGATAGTATTCGCATGAGATCGAAAGTTAAAGCACTGTACTGGTATGACGTTAACTAAGCAAGGTACCTTGTCCTAAAAGAAAGGAAACTGTTTCAAACATTCCAGGCTGTGCACTCCTGCATAAGGATCTCCATGTCTGAATAATTGTATTATCAAAAGCTGGAGGAACTATGCAGATACCTTTCCCAGCTTAGGATTCTTGCACACATTATTATTTCTACATGAGATTGGGGTTTTGAGCATTGCAGCAGCAATCACAGTACTGTTGTTATATTCAATATTGAAAAGCTGAATGTTCAAAATCTGATCATTCCCAAGTCTCTCTTTAGGATAGACTTGAAACACAAGGAACATGCTTTAACAGTTTTAATTCTAGAAAAGTTGATCTCACGGTTCATCAGTGCCACACGTCTACTGAGATGGAACCAGACATAGTTAACTGAGGAGCCGTGTGCACCACCAAGGTCGAGCGGTCGACATCAAAATACTTGGTCAAAGCTCACGGACATGCAAATGCCAACTAAGGCGATAATGTTTTGGCCTCCATTGACGGGTCGTATCATGGTCGTAGTATATTATTGTGCATATAAATTTATATATATAACCTGGAGTATATTTGAGTGGATCATATGACATTAAGGAATAGACCAAAATCTGTACAAACATCGCTGTCTTGTCATCGCTGTTCTTGATAGACTCCAGCGAATGCCAAACTCAAGCTTTGATCACCACAAGCACTGCAAACTAACAGCCAACTTTCAATATTTAATATTAGACGTTAATGTACAGTCAATATGAATAAGTGGGTCGCTAGCCACAGAATTCTGCTAACTTTGGCAAGTTCCTCAGAAGGTGATAATGTTTTGAAGAAGAACAAGGGGGTGTAAGCATTCCTGCGAGGACGTCAAAGCCTCATCTGAGTAACTTGAAGCTAAATCAATATAATTCATATGATACAATGTTGCTATATATGTATAAACTGATGGCCTGTAATGGTTTCTGTTGAGGGCACCCAAAGAGTTTGGAGATAAAATTTAAGTTGGGCTAAGTTATTAGAAAAGACCTCTGTTGGACTGTATAGTTTGGTTTCGAAGCAGTGTCCGGATGCCTGAAAATAAGAATTTGGGTACAATACCAGATTTTATGATGATTGGAAACTAATTAAATAATGTTTCTGAAAATATTTACTTCAGAAAATAAAAATTCTCATAGAAGCATCTGAAAACCATTGGCTTCATCGTACCATATATACACTGATGCTAAAATGGATCATAATTGTGTAGTTCCTATAAAGTATATATAATGTATTAAAATTATAAATCGGAGAGGCCCGTGACAAACATAAAGGTCAAGTTTGCTTTTAAGCAAAGTTCTGCTAAGCGTCTTCTGAAATTTCGAAGAAGAAACAGTTATTTCCTTATATTACCAGTTCCAACTTCCAAGCAAAAGCAAAGAGCCTCAGATTTTTTAGTATGTTTGCTTATTATTAGATATCTAATTAACAATTAATAGTATTTTAATTCAAGTTAACAAATTTATGCTCCTTAACGTGGACCAACCAAGAGGTGAAGAATTATCTACCACAAATTATGATTCATTTAAAATTCATAATATTAATCAATTTGAAGAATAAGAAGTATTAAATTTATTAATATTAGTTGATTTAAACATATCATTTAATTTTGAATTAAGTGATTTATTTAGATTATTTAATTTATGAAATACTTATATATATTTCACAATTTATTAACTACATACATGTTTTTTAGGATTTTGGAATTTAGGGTTTAGAGTTTATGGTTTAAAGTTTAAGGTCTTGAAACATAGAATCATTATTGTAGACTAAAGTATTAGAGACAACGAGCTCATAGATTTCAGTCATGACTCTTTGAAATAGTGAAAGGGCAACTTTAAGTCCAAATAATATTAATGTCCATTGGTATTGGGCATTGGACCCTCTTCTTCTTCCTATCATGGGGTATCCTTTATATGTAAAAAACAAGTCATTTCCACCTATTACAAAGACTCCTCTTAAGACAATGGATGACATTGTTCTCATTGTGGGAAAGAGTTTGTTTTACTATCTCCACATTGTTCTCACAACTCTTAAAATCCCTCACATTTTCACTATCTTGATACAAAGACTCTGGTATGTAGAAGGTTGTTTTGTATTTTTTCAGGAGGTTAACACCTAATTACCAAAATTTTGCTTTCAAATTAAACTTAGAGAAGATCGTAGCTTAGTTGAGAAACAAGACTTGTGTATTGATTTTTTTATTTTTTATTTTTGCATAAAAAGGATACTCCATGATATGAAAAAGAAGAGGGATTGAAGTTTTAAGCAAATGAGAGAGTAATTGAATTGATTTGTGAGAACCAGAGAGAAAGTCTACAAAAATCGGACAAGGAGGATTATCCAATCTAATATTGAAGTTAGGAGCAATAATAAAGATGACACTTTTGTCATTAAAGATGACATGGATTCGATATCAGCGATCAACCTCCTTTATTCCTCGGCGAGATGATCGATAATTTCCAATTCCATTAGTTCAGAAAATTTATAAACTGTTTACTCGGAACTGCACAATTATATATCGGCATATATATTGTGAGAGTAACAAATGTGCTTACTGGTTAGCGAATTATGCGGAACTTTTTGAGTTAGGAACCACTTATTTAGATACTACATTTATTAGGTGTCACTTCATTCTACTAGAGGATATATTGGAAATTTGTTTCACTTGTCTTATTATATAATCTTTATTTTTCCCTCTTAACAAAAAAGATCTTCAACATAATATCGCATTTTGGTATGTGCTATAAAATGATAAAAATAATAAAACTATTTTATTTGTTGTTTAAAATAAAAATTAAATTAACAATATGAAGTGAAAGAATATATATATAAAATATTAATATGATTGGACAAGAAACAGAGATTAGGTGAAAGGACTCGAGAGAAATAATTGAAGAAAAAGTTGAGAAGGCGCACGAGTGAAATGGGCCCTTATGTTCGTAATCCAAGGGCCGAGAGTTGGTGAGCGCGTGGATGTTAGCGACAAGTAACTCTGTACGTGTCGCTATACCAGTGGACACGCCAATCCTCATGCCCATTGTTTCACCACGCTCTCGCTGTCACTCGATTATACATATATATATATATATATATATATATAGTTTTTTTTTCTCTCCGCTAGGACATTGGATGCTCTTACCATGATGTTTTTATCTAAATAACAGTTAGAAAATAATCCTTAAAGTTTACGGTTCAGATATTTTGTACTAATTATTTTATTTTTTCTCCCAAAAAAAAGAGCTGAAAAAAGGATTGAAAGAGAAATAGTTGGGACAGCCAAAGTTTACTCTATAATGGCTTCTTACGTAAATACTATAGAGCAGTTTTGATTTGACTGAACAAAAATGAGACTTTGGAATTACTCAACCTACAAATCTTGCAGTTCCCAAAGCTCTGCTGTATACAGGATCTCCTTTTGAAGCAGTAATGTAATATTGTTCCGTAGCTGACAGACATTAGAATTCGCAATTATTAAATAAATTATTTTAAATGTTGAGAGTTTTGAGTTTTGACTGAGATTCAACCGTTATTAAAGAAAATTTTGTTGAAGAGCAATATATAATAACGATATGTATCATATTAAAGTGGTAAGAACATAAGTATTGACAAATCACATAAAACAGCTCCTGTGATATACTTGATTATTCATTTTAGTCATTGTATTTTTAATTCGTTCACCTTAGTTTCTGTGTTTTTTATTCTCATTCAAAATACCTCAATTGGGTATTTTCGGACAAATTTGCCCTTAGATTATTGAAATACATTTTTTAAAATCTCTTGATTCTAAGGGTAAATTTGTCAAAAAATACCCAATTGGGGTATCTTGAATGAGAATAAAAAACACAGGAGTTAAGGTGAACAAATTAAAAACACAAGGAATAAAATGAATAATCAAATATATCACATAGACTTTTTTATGTGATTTACCCATAAGTATTCTTGTAAACTTGTAAGTAATCATTTAAGAGCTCTTAAGAAGTTGTGAGTTAATGCAGTGGGAGGCACGAGAGCAAAAAGTCTTGTGCTCTAATCTCTATACTTACGCTCTCTCGATCAATTACTCTCTGTACCTTTCAATTCAATTACCTACTCTTGAACTATCAATAATAGGTACAAGCTTTACAACTCAACAATCTCATTCTCGTTAAAACTTTGAGGAAGAACCTCATACAATTCCATAGGGGTTTTAGATAATACCAATGTAGTTCATTTTTTTAGGAATACCCATCTTGTTAAAGTATTTTATCCAAATATTAAAGTTTCATCCACATTTAATAAATAATTATGACTTACGACCTAGATACATTGAATTATAAGCGTTGAATTTGAATTATTAAAAAATAAGTATTTTGTTGATTATTATTAACACCCAACAATTTATTTAATAAAACCCTAATCCTTAATAATTACAAAATTTACCCATTTTAAGAAAAAAAACAAACAAAGTAAGAGACCATGTTAAATGAATAGATTGGTCTCGAGAAGTGTATGTAATTTTGTATTATCTTTATTTATTTTTAATAAAAAGGGAAAAACTGAGGAGCTGAACATATCCACATGCCATCTCCGCATGTAATGTAAAGTGTAAACCCCGCATCTCTCTAAGCCCACCAAATTATATAATTAAAAACCACTCACAGTCACAGTCACAGCCAAAATTCTTGTCCCACATGGCCATGCCATGCCCATACCCAACAGTCATGCAGACCCCACTGCCCACATGGGTATGCTTCCCATACCAGGCAACTAACGCCCCTGATTTCACTCCTCAAACCCATCTTGACCGTCCCTCCATAAAAGTCTTCCATGTGGGCGGCTGTGCCTTGTCCCACTCTTGTCCCCTAAGTGCATCAACATGTTGCCTCTATTGTGCTGCTATAGCTACCGACACCTTAGCTTGCCTTTGTCCTTAATTCATGCATTCATACTCTTTTAAGAATCCCCATTCCCCCTTTTATATATACAAATAGAAAGGGTCTCTACAGAACACTCACTTCTTTCTTTTGTATTCGTACATCTCTCTATCTCTTCAAAACTTTCTCTAAATTCAGGACCAATCTCTTCCCGGAGGATCTTCTATTTCTGGGTTTGGTTCAGAACATTGTTATTGCGATATGGAACGTGCTGCTGCATACGAGAACGATCTAAACCTCAAGGCAACGGAGCTTAGACTAGGGTTGCCAGGTACGGACGGAAATGAAGAGCAGGCGTTTTCTACCGTTAGAAACAATAAGCGGCCGCTGCCAGCTGATGAAAATAGACCTAAGGGTAAATCTGATGCTCAACACGTCAACCATGAAACATTGCCTGCTTCCAAGTAAGTCTTACGCAGTTTTTTTTTTCTTTATTTTTGTTGTCAACAATTTTGGGATTATCTAAAATACTCAAATCCTTCGATATGCTTGTTATAATCAGGGCACAGCTTGTGGGTTGGCCTCCAGTTCGATCGTACAGGAAAAATAACCTGCAACCCAAGAAGGTTGAACCTGATGCGTCTGGGATTTACGTGAAAGTAAGTATGGATGGTGCTCCATACCTAAGAAAGATAGACCTTAAGGTTTATAAGGGATATCCAGAGCTCCTAAAAGCCCTGGAGAACATGTTCAAGTTCACGATAGGTAATAATTAGTTGATATCGACAAGTATATGTCTTATTATCTGTCTTTTGCTTGCCCCTGTGGTACGTGATGCTACGGTGGTCCTAAAGATCTTGTTTTGGAACTTTGCCAGGTGAGTACTCAGAGAGTGAAGGTTACAAAGGATCAGAATATGTTCCTACTTATGAGGACAAAGATGGTGACTGGATGCTTGTTGGAGATGTTCCATGGGAGTACGTTTCTTCCATGTCCATAGCTTCAATTCTCTAAAAAACTCATATATCTGTATTATCCAAAAATTTTAAAACATAAAATTTTAAAACAAATTTCTCAGTAGTACTCACGAGGGTTTCACGTATTTTTGCAGTATGTTTATGTCATCTTGCAAGAGGTTGAGAATCATGAAAGGATCAGAAGCAAGAGGTCTGGGTTGTGGAGTATGAGTAGAGCCCATAAACCACAACCAACCTCTGGATTCGCAGGACATTGTTACTTTACCAGAGAATTTACGTATCCCGAGAAGAGACGATTTCTGCTTGGGTTCTCCAAGGAAAAATCCAAATTTGTGTCAGGGTCTCCCTATAATCGCGCCGGGAAGTTCCAAACATAAAACAGATCAACGAATCTACAGTTCGTGTTGGTTCAGGCATCATCCATGTCCTTGTGGTGTTCGGTTTTGACGGTCCTCGCGATCGAATTAAACAGAATCGCGTGCAGGAAGTGATTGCTTCAAATACTGTGACTATGTAAATGGAAATGGTGAAAGAAAAAAAAAAAACTCACCAAAATTATGTTTTTGCAGTATCCATATATGTATAAATTCATACAGTGTGCATCTGGAAGTTTTCTATGAATTACATAGTCGTAGTTTGGTGACCAAAAAAGCTGTTCATGACCAGTAAAGGTCTTATTTAGCATGATGAAATAAAGATGAAAGTCAAATTTCCCTTAGGCTGGCTGTGTTCTTAAACCATCTAAAAGAACAGTAGGAAATAAATATCTAAAAAGTGGTTGGAATATTGATTGATTTGAAGAAATGAATTTGGAGTTTAAGGGTTTTTAAATTGTTTGATGTCTCAAGATCAAAATATGCTTTATCATGTATTGAAGATTCTTCTCATATTCACTACATCATGATTGATCATTTAGAATAGTGTATAGGTTTTAACCTTTAAAGAATATAAATCTCAAGCCACTGTCTAGTTAAATCTAAACATACATATAAATCGAGAAGAGTTCAATCCATTAATGACTTAATTAATCAAGCCGGCGATTGATTATCATCAAGTCACCGCAATTATTAATATATTTGAGTTTAATAATCATCAAGCCGCGTGTTCCCGACCTTCGCTAGGCCGGTAGGGAGCCCTGTAGGCTAAACTAAACCTCGAGAGAGGTGGGTGAAACTCAACTTGGATGGCGCTGTCCGAGCTGAGCCCGCGCTGGCTTCGGCTGGGGGCTTAATTTGGAATCTGAGTGCTCATTGGTGCGGCGGTTTCTTTCACCGCCTTGGGAGGAGTACGCCCTTAGCTGCTGAACTCCAGGGGGTCCGATCCGGCCTAACGCTAGCTTGGGATCTGAGTTACCGGCATATTGTTGCGGAAGTCGATTCTTTAGAGGTGATTAACATTCTTTCTTCCTCTCAGAGTGGTCTGATTGACGAATTTTCTTTAGTTGAAGATATCCGGAGACTTTTACATCGTGACTGGGAGGTCTAGTTTTAACATGTATTGAGAGAGGGCAACCAGAGTGCCGATCGACTGGCGGCTTGTGCACTGTTCGTTCCCCCGGGCCTACACTTCCTCAAGAATCCCCCAGTGGTCATCCAGAAACTGCTTCATCATGACGCCCAAGGGGTCGTATACCCCTGACACCTGTGTTAATTAGTTGTTGCACTTTCCTGTTTATCCAAAAAAAAAAACAATTTCCAAAAGATTAAAGTAAATGCTAAATAGATCCTCTACAATCTGGTACAAGTGATCATAAGGTTTGAAGTATATAATATAAGGCCTATTATTTCATAGACCTATTTTATAAATCAAAATAAAATACCAAATAAAAAAAATAGGGAACAAAGTATCCTTCTAATGTTCCAATTTTAGTAGGAGGGTGTTATATACCTTATTCTCTAAATTAAGTTATCAATATATCAAAAAATTGTAGTTTAAACCAACGTTTTAAAAACTGAATTGGTTCAACCGGTTTAATAGTAAAAATTTTGAATTGAACAAATTTTCGGTTTAATTTTCAAATTTTCAGTTTGATAATTATCTTGTTAAAATTTGTCAGTTTATTAATTATTTAGCTAAATTTTGTAAGCTAATTAGTTTTGATAAACTAAAATAAACCAATAAATTTTTTATTTAACAACCTCATTTTTAATTAAACTTTAAATTTTTAGATAAGTAAGGATAATTTTTTAAAATATTTTTAAAACTTTTCAATTTTATTTAATTTTTAACAAATTTTATAATAGCATAATATTAATTAATCCAATCTATTTTATAGAAACTTTATTCCAATTGAGAAACATCGAGTTAAACTAATGTCTCATGGAACCACCGAACACCGAAGTCCAATGATAAGGGGTTAGTCTTCACTTAAGCAAGATTAGAGGTTTGTCCTTGCTGGTGTCTGCGCTGCTAAATACCAGGTGGTAATGCTCTGTCGCTTCTCAGGTCCCACCCGTCATGGGCGGAGAATAGTTTAGGGGTAGTAATTACTTAAAGTTGCCAGCGACACTTCGAACTCACGCAAGATACCTTGAAATTTAACCCAAAAAAAAAAAAAAGTCTCATGGAGGTCAGGAGTTCTGGTGAGTGGACTGGGATTAGGACGCTCGGGAAATCTAAAAGTGGAGAAAAAGTTGTTCAATGTATCTATGCTGAGCAGGAAGAAACCAGAAGTGGTTTAACTTGGTTTCAGATGCGTATTCCTGTTACCAACTTTTTTTCAGGTTTCAGTTGTTTTCACAGACAACACAATACAATCGACTCTGACAAGAACAATTACAGTTGTTGGTAATGATGAAGTCCAGGAAGATGCTCTCGTGACGTGACATTATGACACGTGATTAACTAACAGTGGTGGCCAATTTGTCAGAGGTAACAACCCCAACTGTGCCTTTGTCTAATGTTTCGAAATCATGATCTAGAACACAACCATGTTAAATTAGATACCATGTAAAGTAGCCATTGTCAGAATCCAATGCCACGGAAAAATGAATTTAAAAATGAATTCAGATTAAGAATTCTCACAATTTTTTAAATTCATTGACCAATTCAATTTAATGGACTTTTTTATTCATATTTTCCCATCAAAAATGTTTTATAAAACTTTTGGACTCCTGAAATCACTATTACAATCAATTTAGTTCCTTAATTCATCTAAAGTATATATAAAACTTCAATTAAACTTTAAATGAATTGGGATTGTTAGAATCATAGTGAATAAGTATTTAATTAAATAAAATTAATAGAAATATGTACTTTCATTTATTTAAAAAATATATAATAAAAATAAATAACAATTGAGATAAGAATCATAAGATGACTCAAATTTAAAATATGATATATATTAAGAACCAAAATACACCTTATGCCTACCAAAAAATTGACTATCTTTGATAACGAGGAATGACTTAAATGGTATAAACTTCTCATTTAAAATTCTCCCTTACAGGAAGTCTTGAGTTTTATGTAGGAATATGAGGAATCTTTGAGTTTCAGATTTACCTCCTCTAGGATTCTTAGGGTGGGGTTTTAAGAACTTAGGGTTAGTTCGGCTAAGCTGGGATGCCTAATGTAGTAAAAAAAAAAAAGAATTGACTGTCTTCTTAACACCCTCGAGACAAATACTTCTTGAAGTAGGAACGGATACAGATACACATAGGGCTCCATAAAGCTGGGACTTTTCCAGGATATAGCTATCCAACCTTGCCTAAACATGTTATAAAACAAAGCTCCGGGGGTGCAAATTGTGTTTAACTTAATTAATACTACTTGCTTAAACCAAATCTTATCGAGCAAAGAGAAAATTTTTGGGACACAGTAAACATTGTGTGCTTGTGAGCAAAAGCGATGAGTTGGAAACCACAGGCAGACCACCAAAAGCTGTTTAATGGATAAATATACGTGTAGTAAGAGTATCCAATGAACCCAATATTCAACATGAACTATGAAAAACTTGTAGGCTTTTTATTTGTTTCTCGACCTTATGAACTTTATGCAAATCCCTTTCGCCCTTTTCGTCTGATACAGTAATCTATGTCATTCAGATGTTTGGATTCATTGAATGCGATTACATTTACGATGTAACTTTTCTGTAAGACTATTCTTTTGTAGGTGACAGGAGTGTTGAAAAGAAACGGTCGTTAATCATTATTGTCATCTCTGTCGAGATAAATTATGATGGTTGATTTTGCTTTTTCGGAATGAAATTCGATCAAGAACATAATCTAAACTATTGGTTTAAGTCCTAAAAGCAAGTGGATTTTTTTTAAATATTCGTATAATTTTGAGGTTATTATTATTTTGATCCACATTAGTTAAAGTATTAATAAGTGATTAAAGATTAAAATACGTTGATAATTTGGTATTCTAGTGTCATAGAAATTACGAATTTTGTTTATCAATTTACAAGTGTCCATTTGTAATGCAAAACTAATAATTAAAATATTCAATTGATACGATACGACCGATGAATATAACTAAAAAATTTAATCACTAAAATTATTTTAATTACTTTTTTTAAATAATTTAATTTTTAACTTTTTAATTTATTTTATTTTAATAATTTTTATTATTAAAAACCAATTGTTAATTTTCATAAATTAATAAATTATTATAAACTAAAATTAATTAACTAATTTTTATTTAATATTTTTAATTAAACTTTAAATTCTTCAATAATAAAGACATTTTTTCGATCATACTTTAATTATTTAATTTTATTCAATCTTTATTCAATTTTATAATGACAAACTTTTTAAACTTTAAACATCTTATCTTTATCGGTTTAATTTTCGACATTGTTAAAACATCGCAGAAAGTACTCCATGTTATAAAACCGAAACTAAAAATGTTATAAAACCGAAACTAAAACTTCAGAGTATTTGGGAGAAGAGAATATCTTTCTTCTTATGAATTCATTCATTTATTCCTCTCTTACATCAAACTTTCTATTTATAGTACATTTCACACACCTAACACACATGTGACTATCTATCCCATATGTGTAGGTAAAACCAAACCCTTCCAATACATGTGATCATCTACTCCATATGTGTAGGTAAAATCAAACCC
>JANIPN010000219.1:87406340-87418249 GCA_027478595.1 Erythroxylum anguifugum
CACACCATATTATTTCTATCTTTTATAACACTCCACTCATTATTTATTCATCCAATTCATCATGTCCTACCAACCAACTTCATCAGTAATTTGACATGAAACTATAATGACGGTGACATGAAACTATAATGACGGTATCAGGTGGAGAGGAAGAAGAAGAAGCAGAAAGTTCGTCTGTGACATAAATACAATTCCTGTCATCATATCACAACATATGAGACAAAGTAAATGACAATGGAAACGAAGTTATTGCAAACAAATATTTCCAATAAAAAATTTTGCTTAAAGATATAAAAATTGGCAAATCTTTTTGTTGAGGTTCTCGTATAAAGAAATCTCAGGCCATTGTATAGAGTATGTACCAATTCTGAAGCACACCACCTTCCCTTCATCTCAGGTGAGACATGAACCACATCCTGGCAACTTTTCAACAATGATCAACCATCTTCCTAACCTTTGATGTTGAAAACTTACAAAATGAAGTTGACTTTAAGAATTCACTGCAACGTTACGGACAGAATCCTTTCGAAAACATGTTAAAAAGTATGAGTACCTAGAAGCAAACAAGTGCTGTGGTTCCTGTGTCCTGCCGCCACAAGATTCCAGTACTGCTTGCTTACATTTCTTTTCTTCCCTCAAGCTTGAATGCTGACTTTAGCAACAATCGCCGGATGGCTCAAACATTGAAAAATGGAAGTCCCAAAAGAAGAAAAGATTAGCCCTCAATTAGAAGGCAGACGGATTAGCTTATCAGAAAGTTTTCCTCCTCCACGTCACATTATATCTGATCTTTGGCAAAAGCCACAGCAATTTGTAAACATCAGACACCTTGTGTTTTCATGGAGGATGAAAACTCTGGTCACAGAGCATCTAGACACACCTGGAAGGCCTTTCTCATTGTCAGTATGTATCACCCTTCCTGAATTGATTGTTGAACATTTTCACCGTGATTATTGGAGTTAGAGGACACGGAATCATCAGCAGTTTGATGATTCGAAACAACCAATACCGAATGGCTCTTAACCACATCCTGTCTTGGGCGAGAAGACTCAACCTCCTGAGATGTATCAGTTGAGTCCGAGTACAATATGCCATACTTTTGCCCGTGGGTTAACCCGGGACAAGCACCCTATAAAAGAAACGAGAATAATCAATTAAAAGCAGCAAATCTGACAGAATTAATTAGTAATCTACCAGATACAAAACCTTTTACGTTCAGTTTTTGGTTAATTTAATGCATGTCAGATCGATAAGCATGTCCAGGCTACAAATATGCCAATATGCAACTGTTTTCAGTAAAATAGCTGTCCAAAACATTTTATAGAATCTACATAGACATGCTAACACCCTATCACACTGGAAAAGTGTCTTAATGCAAAAGAGAAGTGGAAGAGAGAAAACACATAAACAATAAAAAAATTTAAACACAAACAATAAAAAAATTTAGGTCCATATGGAATTTATAGACAATCAAATTAACACCAACCTTCATCAATCCTGACGTGGAAGTTGACTCAAGAAATATGGAACCAGAATGAATTGAGCCCCCATAAACTGTGCTGGCATTAATTTCAGAGGGATTTATTGGGCCATCTGATCTATGAGACTCTAGTTCCATATCACTACTTCTACAGTAGGCACCAAAATATGAACAATGTTCCTTTACAAGAGATATCTGGGGTGTTGCTGGCAGCAAGTGGCCTTCAGTGTTAAAGATATACCTGAAATCATATTAATATTCACATTAATGAGCAATAAGCAGGAAAATGAACAAGTGAGCAAATAATCAACTATTCAAGCACAAATTCTGTACCTGTACGGTCCATTTTCCACGAGGTTATCAGGACCACTAGCCAAGTCAAAAAGAAGCCAAAGATACTTCACCTAACAAGGTTTCAAGAAAACTGGTTGGTTACAATGTATCATGAAAGTGATAAAACTGAATCAAGAATGTTACACAAATAGGAAAAAATTTTATAGCAATACAGCCAAATTTTTGTGGCAGACTACCTACTATGTAAGCACTCGTTTAAGATACAGATGTCTGCTCGGTTTGACTACTAACAAATTGGACTGGTCAATTTCTTCATGCAAAATAATTTCTAATCGACACTGTTCAGAATCCCAACCTTGCCCAAAAATTCTTTTATAAATGGAGAGACCAGAAGTTATATAAACTCCCCAGTGCTATTTCAAATGGCTATTCGTCTTGTAAGTGCAAAGAAGTGGAGAAAACAAATATCAGTCTGGGCCCTGGAATATTTGGTAATCGATACCTACTGTTTCAGCAAGGAAAAAGCTCTCCATATGATCTTCTCTCTTATGAAATTCTACATCTGTTATATGACAATAACCACAAGGACATCGAGCCCCATATTGCAAGCTAGCGACCATGTCCCTTCCAGCATCAAGATACCTACAGCCAAAAAAAAATTATGCAGGGACAACAAACTACAAATTAGATGAAGTAAAAAGTTTTGCATTAGCCATGGAATAAAATTAAACAACAATAAATTATAAGGAAACTAGGCCGTGGGTGCAGGGAAAAAGATGGGCTTTTCTTCTGGTTGCAGTTCACTATCAGAAATAATATTTTGATTCCAAATTAATATTTCATGAACAAGATGTTTTGTGGTGTTCCAAATTTTTTTCAATTAGTAATTGCCATTTCTCAAAGATTCCATTTTCTCGAGCATTTTATGAAAAGTGGTTTCGTCATCCTTTTTGTCACAGTGAAATTTGTCATGGTAATTATCATACGTAGAAAAATCAAGATTTTCACGATATTTAGCTAAAAGATAAAAGCAGAAAGAAAATAAATATGGACTTGAGCAATTTTGTGCAGACCTGGGATCTCTGGTAGCTTTGTAAAGCCAATATGTGCTTTCTATCAACTCTGGACGCAAAGGATAACTCTTCTGTCCATGCTGCAGAACAGGAAATGCTAGTGAGATCAGAAATACTATTGAGAAACAAATTTTTATTACAAGTTGTAGAATTACTTATTGAAAGAAGGATAAAGATAGATTATCATCCAGGTCCTCAACCAAATAGCTAATAATTATGTTAGTGAATATATAAAACCAATTAAGTTAGCCTCACACAATAGCTTAAGCTGTTGTGGTAAAACGGTCACTTAATATGGTATCAGAGCCTTTGTGACCAAGTGGTCGTGAGTTCAAATCCTACCACTCACCTATTATTCAGCACAAGGTAAAGTGAGCCTGTGCAAGTTTCAAGCCCAAAGGGCTTTCATTTGAGGGGGTGAGTTAGTGAATATATAAAACCAATTAAGTCAGCCTCACACAATAGCTTAAGCTGTTGTGGTGAAATGGTCACTTAATAAATTAGCCCACTTAATCACCCTAATACAAGATGCTACAATCCTAAAAATTCTATGGCACACAAACTTTCTGGCTCTAGGCGATGAGGGAATATTTCAAGCTCAAGAACTTTGCTGCAAAAATCTAGAATTTCAGTGAATGAGAGCTGGAGATCAAAGTGAAAGTACACAAATGCAAAGATTATGTTAGGATATATAGTTTATTAATGGAAAAGGCAAATTGGGTTCAGTATTGGTTCAGACTACAGCCCATCAGGCTCTAAATACCGTGTAAAATAAGAGAACTACAAATAAAAACTGCATTTGGTTTATATACTGATGATAATTACCTGCACACTTAGGGAGGCAAGATTAAAACCTTCTGGAGTGAATCCATATCTTTTCCAGACACTAAAGAAGGCAGTATGTGTTCGAATAGCAGGATCAATGTCCCCTGCTAAAACCTTCAAAACATAAATATAATCAAGTCTGATATCCTAATGCAAAGAAGTATTGGGTTAGATTAAAAAATTTATAGTTCCGTAATGACAAATAAAGAGGAGTGAAAACCTGAAGGCCTGGCCAGAAAGCTTGCAAGCTGTTAAATAAAGGCCAGACAATAGCCGCAGAATCCATATTTACTTCAACATACCTGTGTATAAAAGTAAATTTAAGAGTCAACTTGTACCCCAGAAGAAAGAAGAAAGGAAATTAGAAGAGAGTTGATGCAGACAGATTATCCTTTAAAAAGTTTTTGAATAAATACAAATTTATATAGCGAGATGTCAGAAACAAGTTTTACCAAGGATCATTAAAGAGATAGTGCATGGCAGCTGCATAAGCTTCTTTGAAAACGAAAAGATACTCATCATCCCCAAATAGCAAGTAAGCCTGTAAACAGTGAAAATGCTTTCACTTTCTTGCAGAGATACAAGCACTGGTCATATCAAGTACATGTATATAATGAATTATAAGGAGAATTGTCATTCTCTGGCAGGACACCCAAAGAATGTATAATATTGCCTTTTCTTTTTCTAAAATTGTTTTTCCATGTGTAGGTGTGGAGTGCTCTTATAAGCATCTCAGTGAGAAGATGGCCCAAGACAGTGTACAATAAAGGAAAATATTCATAATCAAACCATGATTAACCCATAGTTCCACCCTTTGTTTGTCTTGCAACAATAATGAGATAAAAGGGATCAATACCAAAATGAGGTATTGACTTGCAGAGTAAGCTAAACTTGGATACTAACTTACAACATATCAGATCATGTACATATACCTTTAACAGATATTCATAGAATGAATCAATACTTGTTCCTATTCCAGCATCCTGCCAACAGCAAGAAACTAAGATTGAGAACAGATTTTTCCACACAATATGAAATTGCCATGAAAGAAGTATGCTTATGAAATTGCCATGAAAGAAGTATGCTTATGCATTTCAAGCACAAAATATAAGGAAAAAGTATCTAAGGTTATAAACCACAAACTAATGAGAAATAGTATGAAATGATGACTTTTTCAAAAATTTTCCTTATTAAATCCAAGAAAACAAAATTTAGACCCAATCCTCAGAGGAGTTACTCGTACAAGCTTTCCATATTAGTATGTAACTGCAATGAATAATGCTAATCTTGAGAAAACATAATAATTCATACTTATCAAACATCAGCATAAACATCTCTTTGTGAGAGGTAATAGGGTGCACACAAGCTTTTAATAGACAAGGCGAGATACGTTCATCAATAACTATTGGATGGACATTATTTCTAGAAGAATGTTAGCAGTCTATTTTAAAAGGATAATATTTCTCATTCTCTGATCAATCAACTAAAATTATGCATAGAGGGCCAACAAGATATCGAATTGAAGTTAGATTGTAAGAAAAAGATGCTAAGGAAAAAAAAGGGAAAGCATTGAAGTTAGAATTCTGTCAAATTTCGGGAAACTTCTCATACTAAAAACCTATGAATAGCTTCCATATTGCAAAGCTTGTACTATAGTTGATATTACATTCTTATACAATTGTGCCTTCATTTTTTCAACACTCACATATAACCCATTATGGTTTTATGATACAGATCATTAAGAAACAATGTTTACTATACCACTGTTTAAAGGAATGTTACCTTTTGTGTCCATTCACCAGTAAATACATTGATATGAGCACCAACTAAGTTCAGTCTGGAGCGGCGTGCCCATAACCCGCGTACAGCATTCTTGGTAACTTGTTCAAAGACTGTTTCCATGAAGATAAGAACATAAAATTAATTTATGCATCAAGAATGAGAAGGAAAATGGAAATCACAAAGTAAACACTCAATATGTAAGTACTGTTACAGAAGTATAAGTGAAGAACAGTTTTATATATGGACAAGCCAATTTCAGAGCTTCCAATAGAGAAGACGGTGGGTTAGTTCAAAAAAGTTTGCATCCTAATCTATCATGAAACATAAAAATAATGACTCAGCTTATAATGTTGCTATTGGCTATGTACAATACATCAATAGTTTCGAACTGATTTCCAACAGGAGATTTTTTTCTAAATTTCCCTTTGCAACCATTAAAGAATCAAAGGAATTAGAGAAAAGTTTCATCAAAAGTAAGGAGGATTTATTTGACAATCAATTCACATATGTAGGATAATGACCTTTTATGAGTCAGATCAAGATGTATGTTATCAGCTAAACTTGCAATGCAAATTTTTCTCGACAGTTTATCCCAAAAAGAAAGCGTCAGATCAAGATGTATGTTATCAGCTAAACTTACAATGCAAATTTTTCTAGACAGTTTATCCCAAAAAGAAAGCTTTTTTAAGTGTGCATTTTCAGATTCGTATGGAGTGATAAATAAAAAATCACACGTTGAAATAATTTAACTCCCTTTGAGATGTGAAAAAAACTCTATTTTTTATTATTTCAAATTTTACTGATTGTTTTAGATGTTTTATATTATAAATATATCTATAAATAAATAAAATGTTTCTAAAATATAATATAATAATATTTATTAATTTTTTAAAATTAATATTTTATATAATTGTAATTAATAATACAATAAAAATTACAAATGTAAAATATAAAACATACATAAATACATATATATAAGCCTGAATAAAAGGGAAAATAAGACATATTTTAGCTTTTAGACATGGTAGACCACGATGATTAACAATTGAACAGTTTGAAAAAAATTTCAATTTGACTTCCTAAAATATCATGTTCAAATAGGACAACATACATTATTTTCCCAAGTCAACAAAAACAGTTGATTAAGGTGGCATTTTCAAGAACAAAGCCACCAAAGCCAAAAGTTGTTGACTTTTTCTAAAGAAAGCAAGCCGCAACAAGTATTTGGCACGGCTTAGAAATTAGAAGTATAAGATGAGACATATGAGAGCTGACAACAAACCTCAAACCAGTGGATCTTGATCTGAGAGGGTGATTTCAGCTTAATAATGTAACTAACACAAAGCCTAAGTTTTAGCTCAAGTTAATGTGGTGCTTGCTTCAAATTCATAATCAAATACGTGATTAGAAAAACATAAATGGAAAGAATGCGAAAAATTCCCATCAGAAAACAAATGAATACTTACTTGGATTATTTGTCAAGCGACTAAGCACCCCAAATTCCAAGGTCAAAGTCCCACCACCAGCAGTCGAGGTTATCTAAATACACAACATCGGGCATTTAATGTCTACTACATTACCTTAGGAGTATGCGGCTCAAACATATCAAGTACTACAAAGCATATACACGGATATTTAGCTCCTGGTCATGATTCTAAAACTTTGTGTGCTAGTCACCAACAAAGGACATGGCAAATATGCAGTCTCAAAACCAGTTAAAAGGGTTCAAGCAGAAACCACAAATAACTACACAGGCCTATCAAAAACTTTTTTTAGAAGGATAACCAGTAAACTGTATACCTTGCTTTCATCTTCATCAACTCCGTACAGTAGATTAACAGATCCAAATGGAATTCCTGCAATAAGACAGGCTTTACAATAGTAATAGTAGGGGAGAAATTTTTGAAGTTGAAAAGACTGCATGCAGAACATATGGATCTTGTAGCTGCTAGAAACCAAGATGCAGGCAGTAGAAATGAGAACAAGACCAAAACCGTCCAATAATCCCTAAAGTTATCTGTTAATGGTCCAAGAATTTTACCGCATGCAGCAGTGATAATACCTGTTGGTGTGTCGAAGGCAGGCAACATTCTCCGTCCAAGATCCTCAGCCAAGAGAAGCAATTCATTATCATAAGAAGGTATTTTCAAACCCTGCAAACAATATTTGAAATTGCATTATTGCCAAGACCAATAAAGAAAACAGACAAAACTAATTACACTTGCTGAAGCAAAATCAACTATGTTAAGTCCAAATTAACAATGACAATAACACCCTGGAAGTTACCAGTTTAAGCTATATCTATGCATTGCAACTGTTAATATGTTCAATAAATAAAACTCAATACTTTTTTATCTAATTTACAAGTGATAGTCCTCATGTGTGAATGCAACTGGAAATGTATGCTCATATGCAATCCTCAAGAACATGTGCAAATGTGTCAGGATTGACAAGTGTACTTGTGTGTTTGTGTTTGTGTTGGTGTTAGTGTGACAAAGAGAAGAGAGGGAGAGAGACATGAGGCACACTAAAACAGAATCTTTATGACAAATATCATATTCTTTTACATAAACATTTGAATTACATAACCACCCAAATTTACCAGTATCGGCAAATAATACTGCCTTTAAGAAAGCCATGTAAACCGATATTTTCACCAAACACATAATTAAAAAGAAAATTCTACAGGGGATACACTGAATATACCGTAGCATAATCACTTGCGATAAGATGGGCAGAGAGTAAACCTCCAAGGACTCGGATGGTAGTCTCAAAGATAGATACTGTCTTATTCTGCAAATATGGTGGACATTAACACATAGATATTATAAACTGAACAAAACTTCAAGCATCAATAAATTAATCCACATTTATAATATTTAAAAGGTGAGAGAGAGAGAGTGGATGACAAAGCAAAAGAATTAACAAGGTAACAACGACAAGTAATCCAGTGGCTATCAGTTTAGCTGAATTTCATTCATAGCTAGTTGATAGTTGATGCATGTGTCATACACAATAAAAATGGACACATCGACTCCACATATCAACATAATCCTTAAACATAAAGAAAAACAGTGTCCAAAATCACAAAATTGTGTATAGAAATTGAAGCAAGTAAACGCTTGCTCATAACAAGCAACAGATGCTCATAAAAATATGGCAGTTACAGTTTAGAAACAATTTAAAAACACAAGGCTCTTAAAATAAAATAAGTGTGACACTAAATTCTTCTTGATAACCCTGATACATAAGCTGAAAACAAGAAAAGAAGGGGCAAAAATGCTTACTCACTATATCAAAGTGAAGGTTTTTACCAATCCATTCCACAGAGTACGCAAAACGCTCTTTGTCACCAAGTAGAGCCAGTGTATCTAAGGAGTCAATCTGTTAAAGTGACAGAATGGCAATTTCAATCAAAGTTTTAATATGAAAAAGAACGTAAAGAAACAAAAAGTGTCCACTAACCAGGGTCAATGCATAACCCCCAAGCGTATCTTCTCCTTCACATGTTAGAGGTCTCAATTCATCACGTGGAAATGCATGTTCCATGTATCCATCAAAAGCATGATAGAACATCTCACGCACCTACAGGATTGAAGAAATGAATCACTACTTGATCAAACGCTATAACCTTAGCACTTTTCCTCTTTTTATTTTTCCTTTTTGAAAAATCATTATTTATACAGGATAAAGGTCGGGCCAGGTCTGAATTTAGAATGGAGGCGAGAAAGCTCCCTTCAAAAAACCAAGTAATGGTTTATTGATCACGTAATTAATGGACCGACCATGACAAGAAAGTAATTGCAGATGCTAAGAACAACGAAAGAGAGAGAGAGAGGGTAAAACAGTTCTTTCACGGATAATTTCCATTTCATGACCTTAGTTCACAAGAGCCAAAAAAATACAAATGAAGAGTAATCCAAGAAAGTCCGTGATCAACCAAAAGATTAATAATGAATTTGATCACACAAAAATTGATTAACTTTAGCCTTACGCATCAACTAGAAAGTCATAAAGCGTGCAAAAATTAGGACAAATTTTCTCTATTTCACCATCTTTACTTGCACATTCATTCATAAACTGGACAGTATTAATACTCTTTGCTCATAAAGTGGGCAGATATACTGGCTATGCACCAAACGATTTCTCCAATGCCATTAATTAGAAGAAAAAGAAGTCAATTCAAAGCCAAACATCAACCACACGGTCCAAACACAACCATGGGCAGATCAAGCTCGGCCAAAAACCCAACAACATACAAAAAGGAAATTTGTTCAGAATTATTATCTTTTATTTAAGAACAAACACAAGCATTAAAACTAGGACTCCAATTTATAGAATACGAAAAGATCAATTACCTCATCGCGGAGAAGTTTGGCCTCCTCGTTAGTGACACCGTCGGCTAAAACTCCCGGAACGAGGAGTTTGTTGTTGTTGTTGTTGGCTGATAGCAATGAGACCAAAAGAAACAACTGAACGAAACCATTCAATTGACTTCCCATGTGTAATCTTCGTCTCATCTTCCCCTTCACTGTGACTACGAGAGAGAGAGCGAGAGACAGAAAGGTTCTGGACTCGATGGGTGTTGGTTCGTTTTGTTGAGGATTCCGATTTGCCTTTCTTTGGTAAAATGTATGTTTTTACCGTTTAGTAGGAAGCTGAAGTTCAATACAAAAATTTCCTAACTACATAAAATTAAAAATATATAAAAATTTTAATATATTAAAAATAGAATTTACTATTTAATTTAATTTAACTTAACTTAACGTCGAAAGATAGATGAAATATAACAAACAAACATAATTTTAAATTTAATATTAAAATTTAAATTATTATTTGATTTAATGGTTCTCTTATTTTTTATTTTATTATATTTTGTATATAAAATAGAACCTAATTATATACTGTTTCACGTTAATAATAATTGTTTAACAATATCTTATATCGATAACAAATTAAATTTTTGTATATTTTAATCATCATAATTTATAATTTTATTATTAAATAAAAAATTGAATTTAAAATGTAAGTTATCCCATTACTGGCATTCTTTTGCATAAAATTATGAACATTCTTTTTCCTATTTCTATTATCATTATTGTTACTTATCTTTTTTGTAATTTCCATTGCTCGGATAGACTCTGCCCTGTATGTTCTCACCAAAAACACGTCAATTCTGTTCAATCTTTTTCTTTTTTTTTTGGGAGGGGGAATCAAACCATTTCACTAACTCAAAAGCAGTAGGCAATACAAAACGGAGGGGATCGAAAAACATAAAATTAGAAAAGGAAGAAGAACTACGAGCTAACTTGTGGGGTAAGACATTAGACTGACAACTTAGCCAAGCAACTTGAATATCTTGTCTTTATGCTAACAGCAACTTGCAATCCTGAATAATCGAACCATACTCAGACCAGTCCGGATCAGTATTACAAACGGAGAAGACTAAACTCTGAGCATCAGTATCGACAACACCACTACCCAAACAACGCATGCTCACTTGCTCCAAAGCAATCCGCAACGCCAATGCTTCAGCCACCCGTGGAGAGTAAAAGCCGGGTCGCAAGGAAGAAAAAGCATGAAGAAACGTTCCTTCCGCAGAAAACCAATTCCCATGCAATGAGAAGCATCGAAACTCGCAGCATCAGTAAAGCACTTCCCACTATGGTTAGAAGAGGCAACAATAGTCGGCGTCGAAGCACACGAACGACGTAGTTGTTGGAGACGACGATATTGAGCAGCGGACCACTCACGCAAGTAATCAGTGGCGTGGTGCAAAATGACTCGAGGCGGAACACTACGATGATTCCAAACAGCTTCATTTCAAGCCCACCACAAACCGCCAACAGAGCATAGCAAATTCCTCAAGAACCGAGAGATCATGAACCTGACAAAGAGCCGAAAAACAGGTGGTGAACGGCAATGACAAAGAAACACCTCCACGACCCCAAAGCTGCCAAACATCAAACGCAGCAGTGCATCGAAGAAGGACGTGATCGACATCTTCCACCAACGAACCACACCCACACGCTGCATCCACATTCATACCACGCTGCAACAAACGACCCCGTGTCAGTAGCAAATTACGTAAAGCTCGCCACAAAAATTCACAAACCTTTGGTGGAACTTGTAATTTCCATACTAACTTCCAATCGATGTCTGTAATGACCTCAGCAGTGAGATTCAATTGAGAAGCAACATAGTAGCCCGACTTGACAGTGTAAACTCCATGCTTGTCGTAATGCCAAATTCGCCGATCGGGAGCAGAAGAAGAGACGGGGATGGACAATACAACCTGCGCATCATCATCACTAAACAAGGTTCGAACCTTATCAATGTCCCAACTGTTAGAAGAGCTATCAATCGGGTCCGAAACTCGCAAATCAGAAGGATTGTGATGGGAAGCGGAAGAAACAGTAAAAGCAAAATCTCTTGGCAGCCACGAATCACGCCAA
>JANIPN010000219.1:87430583-87441006 GCA_027478595.1 Erythroxylum anguifugum
AATTTAACATATTAATTATATAATATAATAAAATTATTTTTTGTAATTTCAGGTTTGGATATATTAAATTATCAAATTAATATTTGGATCAATTTTATATATATTACAAGCGAAGTTTTTAATTTTATTGCGCTAAAAATATTAATTTATATCAAATATGTATGTAATACCAAACATGACCTAAGTAGCTAGTATTAACAAAGAAGTTTTTGGGAGGGAATAGCTATTAAAAGACTATAATATGTAGGGACGGATTCAAAAATTGTTTTGAGTGAGTCAAAATATTTAAAGTACTTTTATATTATTAAGTTTTTTGAATGGAAACAAAATATTTAAAGTACTCTTATATTAATGAATTAAATTAATAGAGGTAAAAATTTATTATTTTTTATGAGATCAAATTTAAAATAATAATATTTTATATGAAATTATTTGGAGATACTTGCCCCTAATGTGCATCCGTCCTGATAATAAGAAAGCTTATTGAACAAAAAAGGACATAAAAAGGTACATATAAGATGATTTTAAGTACGACAAGAGAGCAACAACAATAATATCCAATATGAATTTTGTTGATACGTGAGTTTTGGAAAGGTTTAGTGATAAGCAGTCTTACCCTTAACCAATAAAAAGATTGTTTCTAAATGATTCACGTGAAAAGAAAGTAAATAATCGAAAATCTTGGTAGGTAAATGAGATTGATTTTCCTTTAAGGTAAGAAATGGAGGAAGATAGGTGAGCTGTTGAAGAAGAAAGGAAGAAGTAACCTTTCTCCTTATTCTTTAATAAGATATAGTATTTCAATTGCATTCATCATGACTTTAAAGGGATGTGAATCTGCTAAAATGATGTTATTAAGTGAATTTGAGTCTAGAATCGAAGTATACTATTAAAATTTGATTGGATCCATTGTCATGTTAGTAAACAACTCAGTCTTTGTCTAAAACACAAATGGCAAGAAAAGCAATTCTCTTGATTGTTAATCGTATCTATTGATACAAAACTTCACACGCCTACTAAGTATGTAACTATACAACAATTTTAAGTTCATCTTCCTGCCACTTTGGGTGACACCGAACCTTCCTGCGACATGTCAATGGACAAACCACCGCTTCTACTCAGAGCATAAACAACCTCCACCATGGTTGGCCGCTTGGTGAAATCTTGGTGCAAGCAAGCAATTGCTACGCTCATTACATTGATTACACTTTGTATTGGGCAACTAGACTCGTCTGAAACAAGCACCTCGTCCATAAACGCCTTCAATCTTCTCTCCATCGTCTCCTCTTTTCCCTCCAGAATCCCACTTACTTTAGACCACAAACACTTACCCTCTTCATCAATGACTTCTTCTCCTGAAACTAGCTCGAGCAACAGCACGCCGAACGCGAAAACATCCATTTTCGTCGTCACCTGCCCTTCTGATATGCATTCTGGTGCAATGTAGCCTTGAGCACTAAAAGTGTGCTTTGTCATGGCAGTTAAGCCAGGTTTCGCAAGCCCGAAGTTGGCAATTTTGGCTCTCATTTTCGAATCTAAAAGGATGTTGCTACTTCTCATGTCTTTGTGCACGATTTTTGGCCTAGTGTGTTCGTGGATGTATTGGAGGCCATTTGCGACGTCGACTGCAATGCTCAACCTTGTTTTCCAGTCCAACTTCTCGGTCTCGTGGTCGTGCAGCCATGAATGTAGAGACCCGTTTTCCACATATTCATAGATTAGGTAGAAATTTGCATTCTCAGGATCCATGCAAAGCCCCTCTAACTGCACTAAATTGCCATGATTAACCTACAAACCAAAGGATGACGAATAAACATGGTAAGGGAAATTGGTTCTATCTAATAACGATTTATGACCTGTGATCTGAAATTTCTTCTGCATTAGATCGGATAAGCAGAAGTGTATTGGAGAAAGGAAGTATAATTACCTTCTGCAAAATCCTGAGATCCTCATTGGCATTCCATTTCATCTTCTTAATGGCAAAGACCTCCCAATTAATGGACCCTTTATAGACAGAACCTTGAATGAAGCAGTTCTCACTAAATCCATCTGTGGCTATTTTTAGTTCATCAAGCTTGAAGACCCTGTACTTGTCCAAGCAATTGGATAGATCTGCCAACAAACTTGCCTTCATATTTTTTACTCTTTTACCTTTCCCCTGAAACTTTGGCATCTTCTGCTCTTCATCCCTTACCTTCTGCCTCTTCAACCAATTATCCTCTCTATAAACCCAAACACAGATTACCAAGAACAGCAACAGACAAGTAGTTCCTATCCCAATTTCCAATCCCACTATTAAATAATGTCTCCTGTGATCTTTTGCCCAATTCATCCTAGAAGGCGACGGACGAACATCTGCAGTTTGTACTGTTAATCTCGGAAGTCGACTCACCGGAATGAATATGGTCTCAAAAGTCTGTATATTAATACCATTAATATCTACGATAGACTGAGTTTCTACTCCAAACCTTGAAGCAACAATTGATAGATTATCAGAAGGTTGGAACACATAGGATATCAGATAATTCACCATGTTTTGCAGGAGGGACAAATCAGGGCACTTGCAAAATATTGGAAAGATCACATCTTGGCCAATCTGGAGATCAGTTGGAATGAGGGTCGGATTCACCACCTCCACGGACTGATAGGTGGTGAGGTTTTGAAACTCCTCGGTCGAGACATAGTAGAAAGTGTCACCTTCCTTGATTTTGTACGTAACATTTGCATAAAAGATGCTGAAAGTGGAATTGATTTCGTGACAAGAACACGACAGAGGGACCAACAGAGGTTGGTCTGGTTTGAGAGGTGTAGTTGGAGTGGACACCTTGTTCAGTTTTGATATCAGATGACTGTTAACTGAGAAAAGGTCAGCGACCGTAGCCGAATCAATAAAACGAGGAGCCATAGTTCGGTAGAATGCGTACGTTTTGCAAGGAAAACCGGCTTGGACGACTGAACAGGTGAATCCTTGGGTGCCTGGTTGTGCATGCAAATGTTGGATCAACAAAAAGTTGTAACAGAGACTGAAGAAGATTGAAGACACTAACTGGGGTTTGGTTCTCATTTCTTCAAGTTCGGTGGGTTGGTCTGTTCATTTAGTTGATTGCCGAATGAGTTCATGGTTGGATGAATGTTCCATGCTTCTCAAGTGGAAAGTAGAGAGAGATCCATTGAAATGTCTTTAACTTGAACTCAGTCCAGAGAAATGGATCTGTTGGAGCTGATAATTGGATTCACATATGCTTCGTTCGTTCTAAGTTGGTTTCATGCACTTCGAAGAAGAAGTGCTTTTATTTGTCTTTACTTAGTTTTTCTTTCTTAAGCAAATTCATACCAGGGATTATTCGATATGCTTTATTTCATAGCATTTAACACGTCCTGTACTGCAATTTTTGTGCCAAAACGTGGAACTGTACAAGTGGACATCCAAAAATGGTACTGAGTCTATAGCACATCATACTAGGAATGACAAAAATTATTCAGCTTAGTCTAAAGTTATCAAGTTTGATTAGAGTTGAGTGAGTTTCGTGTAGGGTTTTATTTTATTGAGATTCAGGTAGAGTTCAAGTTCGAAGCATTCCATCAGGATAAAAGTCCAAAATTTAAGATTTTTTAAACAAAACAAATTTGTTTTTAATTTTTAAAAATTATAAAAACATTTAATCTGACTCTACCCAAATTTAATTGAACGCTCAGACAAGGACCTAATCTATTGTCAAACCTACCATACCTCAAACGATGGCCCCATTGTCAAGCCTGCCTTAGACGAATATTTTAATACTTGTCGCAAAAGGTGGAATCAGTCACTCCAGTTGTAAAAGGTGGAATCAGTCACTCCAGTTGCCCTCACGCCTGGGCCTGACCAGATTGTAAGGAGTTAAACTACGGTTTGATCTCGGTCGACCACCTAGCAGAGCAGTCCATGCGCTTTCGTTAAAAACGGGAATCGAACCTTGGTCCTTATCTCAAGTTACCCTGCTAGATTGCCAACCGAACTACTCGTGCGGGCACGAATATTTTATTACTCAAATATAGGAATGGTAACGGCCAGCCCAGCTCTACTAATTTTTTTAAAACATTTTTTAATTAAAAATATAAAATAACGTCTTTTTTAATTAGGTTCAGACTCGAGCTGTTCAAGTCTAAACTTACCCAAAGCTTAACTTTTCTATAACATTTTACTTAAAATTGTTGAATTTCGAATCTGTTTAGGCCTGAACCTAACCCATGAATTGATCCATTAAAAATACCTAGATCTGACCATGGCCAAACTATACTTGCAAGTAGCAACTGAGTTGTTCATGGCTGAGTGTGGATTCATTTACTTGTTTCTTAACGTGAAAACAGAAAAATTGAAAATAAGATATTAATTAGTTTAGATATATCTACAAATGAAAAAATAAAAATAAAAAATTGAACTATGATTCAACTTTCAAGCATGTAAATTTTAAATTTAAAATACTTGAATGCAATTTAATATATTTTTAATTAAATTCAAGTCAAAAATTAAAATTTAATTTAAGAAAGATTTATAATTTTAAAATTTTAAGTGTACTTATTTAAAGGATTAATTACTAAAAAAAGTCCAAACTTTTCTCAATTTTTTACTTTCAATTTTTTTTATTATAATTTACCGTTATCTTAGGTGACGTGATAAGGTCACGTGTAAAAGGACTCCCATTAGTCAGACATGTCAGCGTCATTAGTTGAAGCTTGTTTGATTAATGAAATGAAGTCGTTTTCTGATGGTAGTAAATCGATATCATTTCAAGAAAACTGAAAGAAGACTAGCTCCTTGTTTCGTTCTCACTCAATCTGTAACATAAAATCTCTGGGTTTTGCGACATTGTTTTGTCCCTCCCTCCCAGAAGCACATATAGAACTTCTAAACTACCAGTAAAGACTAGCTCCTTGTTAAAACACAATCTCACCCCCACAGCGGCACCAGTGCAAGCAGTTCGCGATGCCTCTAAGGGAAAGAACAGATCTTTGGTTTTGGTTCAAAATGAAGGGACAAAAAATATAGGCATTTGTTTGATTTTTATTGTAGATTTCCATATAGTATAAACCTTGAGTATGATGTAATGGAGACAAATTGGAGTCTCTTTTATGTAATTATATTGAAAATTTTACCAAATATGATATCTTCAAGAGTTATTAGTTTTCGACTTTAACAGATAATGGCAATCTTGTTCTTCACCAGTCATATTTTCACTGTCCACCTGTTGGTGATATTCCTTTTCAGCCATTATCCACATCTAGTACCTTCACTTTTCCTAGTATTAATAAGGTTGTTTATCTGAAGATTGGTGGACCCTAGTTATTGAGATGTGTAGACATGGAAGATACATGGGCTTTCACTGCAAAACTCAAGTTCTTCTGCATGTTCCTGGTCCTATTTTCCCGAGACTAGCTTACATACGTACATGTATATGTTTATATATATACATCATACAACTATGTTTCTTTTCCATGTGAAGTGTATATAAAGCAACTTCTTGCTATTAGTGATTCCATTATTAACAGGTTGCCCCTAAAATTCTCTTTACATGTCAATATATACCTCATCTTCCAAATGCCAGATACTGACATTTGTTGTTGTTATTTATCGATCAACCATGCACAGACAATCAATTAACCAGTAGAAAATGTAGAGAGAGAAACTAGCGTAAGAAAAGAAATGGAAACAGAGTCGAACAGAGTATGTCAAGAACTCAGCGATGACTGAGGTTTTTCCTTGATTAATAGATATGTATTACAACTGAGACCGACTACACATTTATAGCAACTCAATCCTAACTGTTTTCTAACTGTTCTTGATTTCTTGACTTTTGATTTCTTGCTTCTTTTATTCTTTAGACGTCTTTTCTTCTTTCGTCCACTGCATGGCTGTGTCTGAATATTACTCTTTGTCGGAATTTCTGAGACACACATCTACAAACTCTTCCTTGGATCAGAAATTCATCTTCTGAACTTCCACTAAACTCCTCAATTGTGCAAATCGAGAGACATGAAAACCATTTGTAAACACATCCGCTACCTGTTCTGAAATCTTGGCGGCAAAGGAAAGACCTTCCTTAGTCAGCACATCCAGGTTCTCAACAGGAGGCTTGGTCCTCGCAACTTTAGCAATAGCCTTATTTTCTTCCGGACGTCCACCCTCCAGAAAAGCTCCAACCACCTTTCCATCTTGGACCTAGTACGTTCCAAACTTCGGTTTTTGTGATGTCGGGCTACTGTCCCCAAATAGCACCGTATCTCTGACATTGTCACCATAGAATTGCCAGAATTTCTTTGCCGAATCAACCTTCATGATTCTTGTAAAAATAGAGGGAGCTAACGCCTGATACAAACAAGATCTGGCTCGAGCTTTCTTGGTGATCCTTTCCCTCCTCAACCACCTCAGTTGGGGTATGGTCGCATCTTCTGTCGGCATATCAGCTGCGTAATCGTCTTCAACAGGTTCCCATAGATCCTGCCCTTTCATATAAACTTTCATTTTGATTGCCCAGACTGCGTATCCTTCACCATTAAACACTGGAGGCTGCAGGCCCTGAGGTAAGTTCTCAGCCATCTCCGATGAACTTCCTCTAAATCACAGCACTCCAAGATTAATCACCAGCGTCGGATCTTCAAGAAAGCTCTTAACCCATCACACACTCACAGGTCCCTCAAGAAATAAAGCTCTGATACCATTTGTTGTTGTTATTTATCGATCGACCATGCACAGACAATCAATTAACCAGTAGAAAATGTAGAGAGAGAAACTAGCGTAAGAAAAGAAATGGAAACAGAGTCGAACAGAGTATGTCAAGAACTCAGCGATGACTGAGGTTTTTCCTTGATTAATAGATATGTATTACAACTGAGACCGACTACACATTTATAGCAACTCAATCCTAACTGTTTTCTGTTCTTGATTTCTTGACTTTTGATTTCTTGCTTCTTTGATTCTTTAGACGTCTTTTCTTCTTTCGTCCACTGCATGGCTGTGTCTGAACATTACTCTTTGTCGGAATTTATGAGACACACATCTACAACATTCAAATAACAATGTGGAAGATATTGTCCAAGTTTTCCAGATAGAACAATTGGTAAAAGAGTTACATGTATATTTATAATTATGTAAACAATTGGTAATCCTTCAAGACCAAATCAAAAAATAGAAAACAAACAAGAAATTTATAGAAAAATAGGATAGATGTGTCTTTGGATAGGGAATTATAGGGTATACAAATGATACTATCTGTCTTGTCCAATTATGCCAATTATGTTCAACCACAACTGTAACTGAACTTCTGATTCTTCCAACTCTTTTCTTAGACCCTAACTTTCCTTTCACAATCCAATCATCTATCCATCTCTCAACTTAACATTTGTCCTCATCGCCTAACATAGTCCATAACATGAGAGTAGGAGCCCCAATTTTTTGCCTTATACAACCTTATTCTTGTGGGTGCTTGATGATGGTAAAACGTTGTTGAATTATTGCTTCTCATTAAACTTTCCAAGCATAAAGAAACAAGTAAAATTCTGATGCCCCACCAGCATTAAATCCTTCTATTGAACTTGAACTTCTTATCGGAGAAGACAACATTGTAGATGTGAAGGATGATAATGGAGGTGATGAAGATGAGGGTGATAGAGATGAAAATGAAAATACTGGCTTAAAAATGAACAGAGCATGCCTTAAACCGGGATTGAATAGCCAGTCATACACGTCCCAGAGCACCTCCATTCTTACTTTGTGGAGCTTTATAGATTCATTACCTCTAAACTTCCATTGAAGGTGCTTCACATGAATGACCAAGTGGCCATCAATTCTTATCTCCATTTCTGGTTTAGTCACACGGCTCGAATTGACATTATTTGTACCCACCACCAACATTGTTATTCTTGCACTCAATTGAGATCTCATAAAGCCGACCTTTCTCTTGGAACCTTATTTTTGTGGAAAACTTTTTCTCACCAAAGATATGCTCTCTTATTGAGATCAAAATGGAATCGATGAGAGCAAGTCTACACCCTATTTTCCTATAAGCATCTTTCTTTAGATCTCCAACAAGTAGTACAACCTCTTCATCAGAAACGAAGGCAACATAGTATTCAGAGACAGGCTCAATTTCATCATTAAATTTTGCATCTTTGAGGTCCCAGAAGATGTCTACAGCTTTAATATCCACCGTAAATCTTTTGGACCCTTATTTTCTCCAAAAATACCACAACTTTTGCTCCACTTTGTAGGTGTACTGGCTTTCTCCTTCGGCCTTTCTACTGATTGAGTGAGAACGAAGGTGGAGGAGCAAGTCTATTTTCAATTTTCTTTTCTTGAAACGAAATCGTTTTACTACCATAAAACAATAATGTTGTTTTGCTAATCAGACAAGCTTTTCTTAATGACGATGAAGTGCCTGAGTAGTGGGTCCTTTGACATGTGGTAGTGTCACTTCAGTCAAGATAACAATGAGATTAACGTCAAGTTAAAATTGAAAAAAAATAAAAATTTAGGCATTTTATTACTAATTTTTAAAGCTCAGACTATAATTAAAAAATTAAAAAAAATATGAATATTTTTAGTAATTAACCCTTATTTAAATATGATCGAGTTTGGAATTTTACTAAACACTCACATGTACCTTAAGTAGAAATATATTTATAACTCCTAATATTAACTATATGAGGTTGCGACAAATACTTTTGATTCAACTTCTAACTAGACTAATGTGAGGATAGTGGTCTACTCTGTTTACTTCACTCGTCGTAATTTTGCCTTTATTAGAATACTTGTTTTTTCTTTTAAGGGATAGTCAATCTTACATTGTCCAACCTTCTATAAAATTTTCAATTTAGTATTTAAATTTTCAAAACAAATTAATTAACTATTTTTAAAAAAATTAACAGTTCAGCTCAAAACTTTAGTTCTGATGACAATTTACTAATTTGACCAACATAATCTTTGTTATATTGGTGTTTACATGAAAAACTTCTCCTTATTTCAGTGATCGTTGTTTTTAAGATGAATATCTACATGTTATAAACAACAAAATTTTCATTAACTAAATTAGTAAATTACTAACAAAACTACTATTTTGATCTGAACTATTAAAGTTTTAAAAAGTTGATCAACTAATTAAAATTTTCAAAAGTTTTAGTATTAAATTTAAATAATCTAAAAAAATTGGACAATTTAGTAACGGTTATCCCATATTTTAGGTTGAGTAACTAGCACTCTTAGCTAGTTTTGTCAAAATCATGAATCATTTCTTTTATATAGGGATATCTTATTTTTAAACTAAAACATTTATATTAAATTTAAAAAACTAACGTGGATAAGATCATTTCGAATTGGGTGTTTGATTTGCTTTAAATATTTTTAAATAAAAAACTCATTAAAATGAAAATTATCCAAATCCTATTATATTAAACTCAAATTATTTAATTTGAGCAAATTAAACTATTATATAGAATGACCTTACTTCAATCTAACTCAATGTCATCTCTATTTTTATTTTTATGTAGCAAATAAAATAAAAAATTCATAATCATTTGTAATACAAATGTAAATAACGAAAATTTATTTTAATAATGATACAATTGATTGTTAATACTGATTAACTAACAAGGTGTAGATTGCAATAATCGTGTAAGAGTATGCTTGATTCACATGGAAGAATAGTAATAAGAATTATGATAAATATAGTGAGTAATGAAAATGAATATATGTCTTATTTGATAAATGACTTATCAATTATTTTTGACAGATCGAAAGGTTTTTAATTGTTTCATCATGTCAAACCGCTGATAATTATCTTTGGTAATCAGATGATTGAGTTTGCGGATTGAATTCAATACACTAATTTTGAAAATGCTCCAATAAAGAGCATTTTCAATTAAAAGACTAAAAAATTATTATACCCAAAAGTTATTACAAATTATTCAAAAAGGTAGAAATAGAGATAGATGGAGATGGAGTATAAATAGAGATAGGTGGAGACGGAGATAAACATAAAGATAGTAAGCTTATTATTTAAATTTAATATTTTAAATTTTAACTTTTGAAGTTAAATTAATATCAAATTAGAGTTAGAATATACAAAGAGTTATCACGTCTTTCTTTAACTTTGAAAGTAAATATAAAGACAACTGAAATGATCAAGTAAATTGTACGACAAAGAATTGAGAAATATCTAATATTGGTTCAGCCGGATTCTGACTGAAAGGAACGTTGCCGTTTGGATCCATGTGTCGTTCGCCTGCAAAAGACCTGGTGGCTTGATACCTGCAAAACAAGAGAAAGGCTCGTCGGGGGTGATGATCCGATTAACCCCTCCGACGATCAAGTTAGATATTTGGTGAAGGTAAGGGTGCCGCAAGAACTCAAGAACTAGGTTTTTGATTACGTACCTTCTCACAATGACATTGT
>JANIPN010000219.1:87459547-87493603 GCA_027478595.1 Erythroxylum anguifugum
TCCCAAAAATTTCAAATGGGCATTTTGAATGAAATTACAAAACACAGGGGCTAGATTGAACGAATTAAAAATACAGGAGCTAATTTGAATAGTCAACTATAACACAGAGGCCATTTTATGTTATTTGCCGATCTTTTTGGTCTTCCCTTATAATTTATTGTCGCTTTAACGATTTTAGGATATGTTGGTGGTGTACTTAAGTACCGTTTCAGAAGGTCTTGTCATATTTTCAGTTTTAACTCCACATGTCTTGGATTCTTTTTAAACAATTGATATTAAATCTTATCTTATATAATTAGTTATAATAATTTAAAAAATTAAATCATTTTTATTAAATATCTTCTTAATATTCATACACTAATAAGTTTTTATAAATCAAAATAAAATAGTTGATTTTTATTTAATAAATTTTTAATTAAACTTGAACTTCACTTATAAAATGAATGAATCTTTAAATTATAATCTTCTTATTTTACAACATTTATTAAATTTTGATAATAATAAAATTATAATTATTATTTTAATAAATAATTTAATGTATATGATATATTTTAAAATATATTTTAATAAAATATCGAATGGAGAGCTTGTAACATTCCGTGCACACCATACACATATAATCAACCTACCGACGAATATTGTATTTCTCTTTTTTTTTCAAAATCATTATTAATTAGATGATTCATTGGAATTTAAAACTAATAATATTGTCATTTTTAATAAAGCTAAATTATAAAACAATTTGAGTTATAATTTCTCCATTATTCTTAGAAAAGATAATTAGGAGATGAATTTTCTTCCTAATAATAAAAATTAATTGTGAATTGAATGAAGAGTCCCATACTCCAACCCGTATGAGCACGACAGTGCGTGTGGAAAGGTCAACAACGGACGCAAAGCACTGTCCAAGTGCATATGAACCCAATTCAACCATGTGTGTAAATGCGAGTTGGTATTGGAAATAAATAAAATGTGATCTTTGAGATCGAAAAATGTGAAAAATACACACTGGAGTCAAGAGTTGTTGGATTTGGATGCTTTCCCAAATTCGTGGCCACTTGAATTATGGGTTTTTTAAAAATTTGTAATCCTCTACTAAATTTTTTGAGTTGAAGTCCTTGATGACTTTTTTTTAGATTAGAAAATTATGAATGATAATAAGCCAAGTCGGGCCGACGATCCTCTTCTATTTGGGCACGATCAAGCAAGCCGTAGGCACCCCAACTTAATCAAACCTATTTATTTAATAAAAATTCAAAACATCATTTCTTTTAATAAAATGGCATTATTTTGCTTTAAATGTTAGACTTCAAGCTGAGCTTGGTTTGAGTAGCTCGAGCCTTAACTTGACTCAAGGCTCAACTTTAAAAAAAGGTTAAATCTTAGGTTTATTTGTCATTTCGATTAAAAAAACCGTTAAAATATGTTTGTTTGAGCGAGGGAACGAGTACTAAATATAATCTAAACTTGACTCTTTTTTTAATTTCAATTCTAATATAATTTGAGATTTGATGTAACATTTGTTGATATTTTACTTAACAAATTTAAGTCAACGTAATTCTATTCCAAGTCTAATTTACCTTAATCAAATCAAGTCCAATTAATTTATTATCTGTAAAATTAAAATGTTTTGTAATTGGATTGATATATGGCATGTGTTCCTATACTCTTTTTAAAACATTAGGAAAATTAAATATATTTTAAAATTTTAATTATATCAAATTGAATCGTTTAAAATTTAGTCAACTCACAATCTCAATCCGATCTAATTTACCACCCAAAAGTTGAGATATTTTGTGATTAGGTTGATGCATGACATGACTTCCTTTTACTTTTTCGAAAGAACGGGCCAAGCCATGGACATTAGGTTTCACCTTAGATTAGATGAAAAAGAATAGGAATAAAATATTTAAATTGATTATTAGTTTAAAATGTAGGCTTTAATACATTTAACCTCCTTTGTTTTATCTTTACTATGCTATGCCCTCCTTAATTTTAAAAATGAACTTATTACCTTCTTTCACTATAAATTAAATGAGCTTAAAATTTTAAAAAGATTTTTAATCTCTATATTATGATAATATCATGTCGGCACATATCGGCTAAAATATATTAAACCCTTTATTTTTTTGCTTTATTTCATTATGCTTTCTATTATAAAACAAAAATTATTTTAAGCATGAATTATATTTTAATTGTTAATAAAAAAAAGAAAAAATTACTAAAAATATTATTATCTTCACTATTGTATTTCATGATAATTAATTTATAAAAAAAATTAAAAAAACATTTACGAAACAAAATTAAAAAACTTGGATAATTTGGGCAGTTCACGGTTTTTTTTGGCGACTACGAGGATAGATTGAAGACAACAATAAAAAATAATAAATAAAAAGGTCTTTTTAAATTTTAAACTCCCTTATTAGTAATAATTTCATTTTTTAATAAAGGTAAAATTACTAATTAGTTCACAAGACATTAATGTAAGAGTTTACCCTCACATTTGTAGGCTGTCTCCTAATAATATCCAACCTAAAGCGATTTAATGTTGGGCCTTATAATTGTAGGCCCAAGTTTGTAAATCAAGGGGTTCTGGGTAATAGCTTGGGCCCATTACAAATGTTATCTGCTCGTCGCAACTAGTTCTAGTTGCTTCTCAGTTCTGTTTAGTTGGACGACTGTTTCCATCTTCTTCTTCTTTATTAGGTTAACAGAATGTCGTCTCTTGGAACATCGAAAGGGATTTTGGAGATTGCTAAATTCGGTATTTATGTTACTATTCCCATCTTTCTCATGTATACCTTCGCCAACAACTCCAAGAATCTTCAGAAGTTCATGGGCAACGTACTCTCTCTCTCTCTCTACATTGAGACAGTTCCCTTTTTTTCTTGTTAAATTTGCTGAATTTTTAGGTAAATTATTTGTTAGTTTAGGGTATTGTCATGGGATTAACATTGGTGGGTCATAATCTAGTGCTTATTGGATTTTGTGCAAGCTAACCATTGGATTCATAGTGTTGAACATTTAAAATTATGCAAAATGATGAGAATGATATGCTTGACTATATAAGATGTAGCAGCAAAGTGAGTATCTTTTAATAGATATTCGTAAGAAACTGTTCAGAATTCGGATACCGATCGAATGTTTAGTTACTTTAGGAGAATAATTGGGAATCTCTTTCTCTTAGAAGGTCGCGTTGTTAGAGGACATAATCTAGCAAGACTTCTCGTGTGAGATCATATTTGATGGATCATTAGTTTGAAGGTGGGTCCGCAGTTTGTATTTAGGTTTTCAGGATTCTTCAACAGTTAAAACTGAATCAATCACATTGAAATTCATATGGGGCTGTAGAAATTTTCAGATTTCTTAATGGAGATTGGCTTGGGTCCGAGTAATATTTTACAGAAGTTCTGATTCAGGAGCTCATCTCTATGTTAGCCTGAGATGGTTATTGATTGAGATCTGCATACCATATCAGTATCTCTGATGACTGAAAGTCCTTGTAGTTGGTCCAAAAATATGTCTTGCTGGTCTCTTGAATTTCCTTCATTTCAGATCCCCAGCCCTATTTGACTATCTTGTTGGTCCAATGGAAGGAAGTTTAGCTAATTTCTTTTGCATTAGGAAGAATTGAGTACTAGCATCTCATCTTTAGTGATATATTATTGTTATCTCACTAATCAAATTGACTTTAAATTGAAGGGAATAAGTTTCACCTTGATATCACAGACAGGTTATCTGGAAATGCTGTTATAACTTTTAGCTTATCAGTGCAATTATTAATTTTCTTGTTATGTGATTTTTTAATCTGTTACACTATGGCATTTTGATTTTTTTTCCCCTAAAATCATGTTGGAAAAGAAATTTTGGAGTCTTGATATGGTGCACAGTCCTAACATTTTCCCTTTTCAATCATATCTTTTGGTTTATTTTCTGGTTTGAAGCGTTCATACGTGGTGTATCCGCCCGAGGGACCAAGGCCCCCATCACCTGAGGAGCTCAGGGAAATGGCGCGGGAATTGGCTCGCAAGAGAAAGAATGGTTGATATCCGGCTGTTGTAACCACTCTGAGGTTGTAGCTCTTACTAGTTTACAAGACCATATCTCATGAAAAAATGTGTACTATGCAGCTGAAACACCCTGTTTCATATACAAATAGTTGAATAATATGTGTTTGATGAGGATGACTTGTTCAAACGTTTACCGATAATACCGCTAAATCTATTATCTGTCTCCGCCACTTGTCCCCTGCAGTCAAGCATATCCTATTCTGGACTATAATTCTGCCAATCACTTTAGGTTAAGTAAAAGACGATCACACTAATTGGGCATCAAAAGTCATTGCCGATTCCTCCTTTTGGTTTGGCAGGAAGTAGAAAAAGTTTTAAATTTTGTTTGATAGCTTGAAACGAAAAGAATCGTTGAAAGGACGATCATATGGACCGTTGCCTCAACGTTTGTTGCATACTCTAGCGGTCAAATTTAACTTTTAATGATTTAAAATTTTTCAAAAATAAATCTTAAATAAATAATTTTTTTGACATAATATCAAATTTTATTTTTTAACTAAAAACGCAAAAACTAAAAGGGTTGTTGAAACAAGAATAATTTCTCCCGACACATTACTAATTCTTCTGGCGTGGATCGATTTCTTGTTAATAGATCAGTAAGGGTTTACTACAAGTGAAACGTTCCGTTACAAATCTATAAAAGTGAGTTTCATTCTTGTAAAAAACTTACTTTTTGATTAATTTTAAAAATTAAATGTGTGATAGTGAAATTTATTTTTTACTTAAAACTATAAAAAAATTTAAGTGAAAATTTTAAAAACATTCTTTAATTTAAACATTTTATAAAATTATGTTTCAAGTTGAAATTTGTTGTTAGGGTTGAGGTTGACGTCCATAATACAGTTTTGTTAGAGTGAAACGTCATCACCAAGCCGATATTTTGTTAAATGCAAACTGGGTAAATTTTGCAAATTGCGTATTACCAATTAAATCACTTCGCAATTCAATCACGTCATGGACTTGGTCGCAAGCTTTATGTGCCATTTCATTTGGTGATATTTTTCTGGGAAACTACCACGAGTTTTCAGTTGTCTCCTAATCTTCTAAAATGTGATGACAAAATCAACCACAATACTACCGACAGAAATTTGAAAATGGGGGATACCCTTACGATATATGTTATATACCTTAGTACTTAGTTTTAACATTTTTTATTAATTGGGCTTATAAGTTATTAATTGGAAGATGACAGCTAACCAATATCGTTGTTTGACTTAGATTTAAAAGGCAAAGTTGAGATAAAGCCTCCGTAAAGGTTAACATGAGTTGGTCGTATTATTAGGTGTGAAAATCTTTAACAGAAAGTGGGGTTGAAAGATAGTGTCAAAGGTTGAGTAGTGTCGGCTCAGTAAAACTTTAGGTAAATCTATTGTACTTAGGTGAAAGTGATTAAGTTGAGTGAAGGTCCCACAGATGTAGACAGGGTGTGTTGAACTGCGGTAACAAATCTCGGTGTTGATTTATTTTTGGTTCGTTCAATTTTCTGATTTTTTTTGTTTGTTATAAACGAATCTAAAAGTTTGAGAAGCAATCATCTCTTTAATTTTTCAATTGTTATCATAGCGAGTCACCAAATCGAAACTTGGTGGCAAGTTGGTACAAATCCGAATTTCGCAAACATGGCTACAAGAAAGGGTGCATCGATCACCAGGCAACCACTGTTGGACGACTCTAATTATCGCACATGGAAATCACAGATGAGAGTCTTCATCCAAGCTCAGGGTACAAAAGCTTGACGTTCGGTAGTACATGAGTAGACGCATCCAATGATTACTGACAATAAAAGAGAGGCAGTTCAAAAAGATCTATCTAAGTGGACAAGAGCTGAAGAAGAATGTGCACTTAAAAACTCACAAGTAATTCATGCAATTTTTAATGTTGTTGATGAAGGACGTTTCTCAATGATATCAGCCTTTGAATCAACTAAAGAAGCGTGAGATGTTTTGCAGACTATTCATAAAGGTCCAAATCTGTGATAGCGTCAAAACTACAAATGTTATCTGTGAGGTTTCAAGAGCTGAAGATGGATGAAAATGAGGATATTGGGGGCTTTTATTAAAGATTGCGAGATATAGCGAATCAGGCACATCAACTCGGGAATAAATATTCCAATCTGAAACTAGTTAAGAGGACGTTGAGATCACTACCTTCAAAATTTATTCCCAAAATTGTAGCAATTAAGGAAGCTCATGACATTAATGACTTGTCGCTGGAGAAGGTAATTGGGATTCTTATCAAATTTGAAATGAATTTTTTTAGGGGAAAACAAGAAAAGAGCAAAGGATTGACATTACAAGCTGAAACTGAAAACGGCATAAATGATGTAGAAGATGAATTTGATGAGAATGAGGATATGAAATTATTGACAAGAAATTTCAGCAAGTGGTAAAAAAAAAGTAAAGAAGGATAGATCTGATTTTAGGCAAAATGGTGGGAGCTCATCAAATAGTAATTTCAAACAATAAGGGAAAACTTAAAAGAGGGAAAGAAAAGTGAAGAAAATTTAATGTCATGAATGTTAAGGCTCTGGACATATGCAAGCGAAACATGCTAACATCTTGAGGAAGAGAAAAGGGAAGCCCTATACAAGCACATAGAGTGAGAATGAATCTGGGAGTGAGTATGATAGTGAAGAAGAAGATGTGAATAGTGCTGCGTTAGTTACTTTGTACAACAAAAGTCTAGTTACTTGTTTAATAGTAACCGATAAGGAAGTAATTGAAGACGAAAAAGTGAGTAAATAGGAAAATTTCAAGAAAAACACAGACAATTCAGCTCAAAGCTCAATCTTAGATTATGACAGTGATGATAATACTTCAGATAATAAAAAGGAAGGTATTTATGAAGCCTATGAGTTAATGTATGGTAAATGGGTCCAAACATGTAAGAAAATGGAAAAGTTGAAGGAGAAAACTCTTTCATGAAGAACATCATTCAAGATCTAAAGAAGAAGTCGATGTCTACATTAGATGAGCTTGGAGAAACAAAATTGAAGTTGTCAGTACAAAAAAAGGAATAAGAATGTTAAATGGAGGAACCGAAAATTTAGAAAAGTTATTGGAAATTGATAAGGCTAAAAGAAACCTTCAAGGCATTGTCTATAGAGGTGATATTCCAAGTCGAATGATAAGAAAATTAGTGCGGCCAGATCTATCCAAGGAGAAATCTTAAAGAAAAATCGGAAGTTCATGCCTATATGTCACTTTTGTGGAGTAATTAGGCACATAAGACCGGAATGTTACAAGTTGTTACAAATGATGTTCAAATGAGTGACAACCGAAAATCTAGATACTCTTCATTAAATTTTTAGCAGTAGCCTATGGTACCGAAGTACATTTGGATTATAAAGGTCAATTACAAGCACAAAGACGTTGTGAAGGAAAAGCAAGAAATTGTCTAAATTCACAGTTAGTTACTACTTTTGAAAAAACTATATTGATAGAGGATAAGTCGGTTACTTCAGAAGAAGAAACCAATGACAAAGATAATATGACGAGGAATAAGGTCAGGTTTGAACTTCTTTAAGGGGCACAGGGACTGTGTGATTTACATTTTTGAAGTATAGTTTGATGTTATTTATATTAAAAAAAAGGATTTGCCTTCTTTAGTTCTTCTTTAGTTTTTATGTTGCCACTGTCGTTTCATCTTTTTAGTAGTTTGCATTTTGACTTCTATTTGACTCCACCAAAGATCTATTCTCATCTTCATCAAGCTTCAGCTCTCTCATAAATCGGGCATCATTTTGGACTTATCTCTCGGGCGTTCTTCATTTTGACATTGTTTTGTCCCAAGAGGAAAAAATCATATTGTTTTTGGTGATTGTTCAATTCAATGAGAGATTTCAAGGTATACGTGTGACTATTCTTCTTGTTTTTTTTGCATCTTTTTGTCCCAAGAGGGAGAAATTTGGATGATTGGATAATTGCGATGTTCTTTGGAACTTAATGTTTGATTAAGAGGAGTATTTGTTATATGAATTGTGAATTTGATACTTATATGTCTAATTATGTTATTTAGGGGGAGTTCTATATTTGTGACAAACATCGCCAAAAAGGAGGAGATTGTTAGGATATATGTTATATATCTAAGTAATTAGTTTTGACATTCTTTATTAATTGGACCTATAAGTTATTAATTGGATGATGATAGCTAACCAATAATCCTTGTTTGACTTCGATTCAAAAAGTTATTTTGGATAACGTTCTAGATGTTATAAAATCCTACTATGAATAGATGTATATCTTGAGAAAATGTGTGGTGGATTACGTTGATGTGTGGCTGAAAAGCATCGCTAGAATTTACTTGTGAATTAATTGATTTCTGTGAAAAAATTGAGATGTGCAATTTTTGGGTGTGTGAGGCCTACAGCTGATGGCTTTGGTGTGTATTGTGAGTGCTTTGAGTGTAATGTGTGTGTATTGAAGTAAAGTGTACAAAATCCATATTGTGCGTGGGAGCGAAGAACTCTTGGTAATGTTGGGAACATGAATTTTGCCACGTCCTTAGTGAATTAGAAAACTTGTATTGAGAGGTATATGGGCGTGCAACAGTAAAGATCTTGACAACATTATTTTTGAATGTGGGCAGCTGGTTTAATGATGAACTGATTTCAGGTGTGAGATATCTTGGTGTGTAGATTGATGAGTTGTTATTGTGGCTGTGGGTGTCCTATACAGTTGCGTTGACATCTGGATGTGGGCTGCATGTTTATGTGTTTTTCATGGTGTGTTCTTTTGCTTGACTGATAACAATTAAAGGTGTGCAGTGTGTGTTTTCTAATTGGGAGATTCACATTTTTATATTGATTGTGTGCGGGTTGCTCACGCTGGACAATCATCCTTGTAGAGTGGCTCATAGTTGGATTGATTGGTGTGTTGCATGTGACTTCAGTCGTGGGTTGTTTGGTGACTGGACAATTGTAACTTTGTTCTGCGTTTTGCGTGAATCAACTTATAGTGTGGGAACAACTTTCAGATTTCTTTTTGAGGAGCTAAACCGTCAGGGAAGTTGTTATGTTTGAATCTCAACTGTGTTTAGATTTTGTTATTAATTTTTTAAAACAATTGAGTCTTTTATTTATTGTCTTTCAATTAATAGATTGTCGAGACAAATTCTCTATGGAAGTTAACACGAATAAGTTGTATTATCGGATGTAAAAATCTTTCACGAAAAGTGAGATTAAAAGATAGTGTCAAGGGTTGAGTAGTGTCGGCTCAGTAAAATCTTGAGTAAATCTATTGTACTTCGGTATAAATAATTAAATTGGGTGAAAATATCGGTGTTGATTTATCAATCTGAGTTAACAAATATTAATGTTGATTTATTTTTAATTCTTTTTTTTTTTGTGTGTTTGCTGTGTACGAATCGGAAAGTTTGCCAAACAGTCTATCTCCTCAATTTTTCAGATACTCTGATTTTTCTCAGAATTTTCAGAGAACTTCTGTTGGTAAACGTGAAAAACGGTTTTGTTTTGATTTTTCCCGGAAAATTCTGTTATGTATGGATAGCTGCATATCCACGTCTTACTGGCAAATGAGGAATTGACTTATCAATCTGAACGCAAGTGAGAAAGCGAGGCAGTAGATTTTCACGCCCTAAAATTGACTTAAATTCTTAAAGTCAATGCGGGGAGACTAAATAATCCAACATTTTCTCCTTCTCTCCCTTTCTCTTCCATGCAGAGCTAAGAGGTAAAGTCACTTTGTTGCCGTTTCATTTGCGTTTCTTTGTCTACTTCGTCGTTGTTTGCTCCGGTGAAGCTTTGTACTGCATGTCTTGAGAAACAGCAAGCTAATAATTTCTTTTGGCTTCTGTTTCAATTAATTAATTTTCTTGGTTTTTGAGGTGTAAACAGTAAATAACGTGAATTTTACATGCTTAACCCAACCCAAGTTCTTGATAATAACATACACATCATTCTTTTTTTTTCCTTTCGTGGTAAGTTATTGTGATTGTTGATCCTGGATACACTGGAAGATATGTAGTTGCTTTTTCACTATCTTTTGATTTCCTTTAATTGGTCTTCTTGTTAGGTCAAACTGTTAAGGCTAAGTTGGTCCAGTGATCAGGTTGACTGGATGCGGCCTTCCTGGAAATCATTGTAAAGCTGTTTATATCTAAAACTTTGATATTATCAGCTACGAAGAAAAGGAGTGTAATGGTGCTGGCAAAGAACACAGTGAATCAAGTGATTTGATATACATATTGTCAATCACTGTGTTGAGGATTGATCACGGTGAAATTCAAAGGCAATGGAGATGATTCCCATGGGACCTCTTTTGGCTGTGCTAACAAAACAGGTCCTTAAGACAGCTGAGGCTGCAAAGGATGTTCTCATTGAAAAGGAAAGTTTCAAAGTGCTATCCAAGCACCTATTTGACATTGAGCCAGTGTTGAAGGAACTGCAGCTTAAAAAACTGAACGATTCTCAAGCTGCTAGGCTTGCACTTCAAACTCTCGAAGCAGATGTCAAAAGGGCAAACAGTTTGGTTGAGAAGTATAAAGGTCGAGCACGTTTCTACCTACTTGTAAAGTGCAGACACATTGTGAGCGAGGTACAAGAAGTGACAAGGGATATTGGGAGGTCTTTGGCTGCATTTTCTCTTGCAAATGCAGATGTCCTTTCAGGTATGTCAAGCCAAGTGAATAGGCTACACAATGAAATGCAAAGAGTTGAATTTGAAGCCTCAAGTTCCCACTTCCAAATTGTTGACAAGTTACAACAGGGTATTCAAGATCAGAAACTAGACCAGGAGTTTGCAAATCTTATGTTGGAAGAAATAGCTACAGCAGTGGGGGTGCCAGTTGAACATTCGCAAATAAGCAAAGAGCTAGAGAATTTTAGAGATGAAAAAGAGGAAGCAGCCAAACGGAAAGAAAGAGCTGAAGTTTTTTTCCTGGAGCAGGTTATTGAGTTGCTTTCTAGAGCTGATGCTGCCCGAGATTTTATAGAAGTCAAGAACCAGTATTTTCAAAGGCTTCAAGCTATGGAGAGATATGATGCTAGGGAAGAACACATTGCTCCATTTACCCCTTTCCTTTGTTCAATAAATAGGACTGTGATGATTGATCCTGTTAGCCTTTGTACTGGTACTACATGTGAGAGAGCTGCAATTGAAAATTGGTTTGACCGTGGAAAGATGACCGACCCAGAAACTGGTGAAATTCTCAAAGATACAACTTTAAGGTCTAATCTTCCTCTTAGACAATCCATAGAGGAATGGAGAGAACTAAATTATTGCCTAAGGATCAGAGCATGTAAAGAAAAGTTGCTCTCAGGTTCTGATGCATCTGTGGAAGAAGCGTTAAGCCAAATGCAAGATCTAATGACAGAGAATTCCATAAACAAAGACTGGATTTGTATAGCAGAACTTACTGATATTGTCATAACCATCCTTGGAAGCTCCAGTAACACAGATCTCAAGAGGAAGATCCTAGTTACACTCAAATATATTGTGAAGGGGCATGCAAGAAATAAGGTAACCTATCTTTTCTGGTAATTTGGGGCACACACATTGGTTCTGCTAACAAGCAATGCTTTAGACATCCTTCGTTTTTACTATCCTTAATGTCAAAAATCATCTGCCGTAGATAACTTTGAACTTTAGTATTTGACACTTGCAAAACTTCTGTGGTAATTCTGAAACTGTTATGTTAAAAGTTGTTGAAATAATCATAGGTAGAATATGAATAATCTCTAATTATCCTTTGTTTTCAAACACAAAGCCTGGTTGTTAATAATGCTCTTTCTATAACTAACCTTTTCCATTTTATCCTTGAAAACTGCTATCTAGCTCATGCCACATATTTGGCATCTCTATTTAGTGAAGCATCTGGAAATTGTTGCCTTCATGATAAACATTTGGCATCTCTATTTAGTGAAGCATCTGGAAATTGTTGCCCTCATGACAAACATTTGGCATCTCTAGTTGGCGAGAAATCTGGGAATCATACTGACATAACCAGATTTTATTGGGGTGAAGTGCTGTCCTACTCCTAGAGCCAATTTTTTGGTTTGTTCTTAGCATAACATCTAATTCATTTCGAAACATTATTTATAGGTTTTATTTGAGAAGAAATAAAAATGTAAAGTAATAGTCTTATTAACTTCGAGATATTGGAGTTCTAACTGTGAATCATGTTTTATAGGAAAAGGTTATTGAATATGGGGTTTTGGATGACATTATTCCCTGTTTAGCACACGATTCAAACATTGCAAAGGATGCGGTAGAGTTGCTCCACGAGTTACTGCAGGACAGGTCTACTTGGAATGTGTCTGCCTGCCGGAAACTTTCAACACTATGTGGAGCAGTTGGTTGCCTTGTCGCCCTTTTGAGTGGGCCAGTGAGAGAGTCAGCTACCTATGCAGAGACAATATTGAAACAACTTTTTGAAGTTGACGAGGAGAGCATTTCTCAAGCTGCAAAGTCGGGCTGGTATAAACCACTGATTGACAGGCTTGTACAAGGTTAGAAGTTTTTTCCTTCTTTGAGTGTGATTTTAGTCAATTCGATGAATTTAAATATCTGGCCAAAATTAAAGGCTCTCCAGTTAATATAGTTATTTAGTTAGACCTGTCTTCAATTACCAATGATTATTTATACTCTATGTTTCTTTGTTGTTTCAAGTCGTATGCATGTGGTGTGCAATGTGGTGCTACTTATGATATTATTGAGAACATTGCAATATAATATTGCATCAAATGCATTGCATCTCCCGAAACATGTGACACGTAATGATGATAAAGGTTGAATTCTTCTTCTTTGGATGCATGTCTCAGTTAATTTTCAGATAGCTGAATCTATGATTTTGCAGCTTAAAGTGCTCCGTCAATTTTAGTTTCTGCCTTGCTATTTTTACTTGCTGTAGCTTATTATCGACTCATTATCCTGAGACTGGGACACAGAATAACACTGCTTTGATTAATGTGAAAATTTACAGGGCCAGTTTCTTCAAAAGTTTCAATGGTTAGAGCTCTAGTAAATATGGAATTGGTTGATTCAGATTTGAAACTACTTGGAAAAGAAGGAATTGTCCCTCCTTTGCTTGAAATGTTGGCTTCAGGAAATATGGAATCAAAAGAGTTGGCTCTGTCTGCTCTGATTCAACTCTCTAACTGTCGTGCAAATAAAGAGCTAATTGCCTCTGCTGGTGGGCTTCCTCTCATTCTAAACATGATATTCTCTACGCGTTTGTGCACAATTGTTCTTGGAAAATGTTGTCAAGTTTTAGAAAAGCTTTCTTCAAATGATGATGGTACTAAATTCTTTGTTGATGGAAATGGGACTCAGCTTGAGTTGGAACCAATCATCAACTGTTTATTAGCTATGAAACTTCACAATGTCCAGAGGCCTGCTTTACGTGCACTTCTTGCTATATGTAAATCTGATCCAGTGTTTGTTAAGACTGCAGTGCTTAACACCAATGGATTGACTTTAATACTTCCTCTCCTTGATGAGACTGACTTAGAAACTCGTGAAATTGCTCTAAATCTTCTCTTTCTGTTTTCCTATCATGAACCACTAGGAGTTGTTGAGTACCTTCTTAAGCCAAAAAGGCTCGAGGCACTTGTGGGATTTCTAGAGAATGACAATGACAATAATGATGTACATACGGCTGCTGCAGGGTTACTAGCCAATCTTCCAAAATCTGAAGCTTCAATCACTGCGAAGCTAATTGAGTTAAATGGACTGAATGCTCTTGTAAATATTGTAAGAACAGGAGCCATGAAAGCCAAAGAAAATGCTCTGACTGCACTGTTCAGGTTCACGGATCCAGTGAATCTTGAGGTGCAACGGAAGGTGGTGGACTTGGGAACTTATGACTTGCTCGTAACCTTACTCAAAACTGGATCAGTATTGGCAAAGGCAAGAGCAGCAGGACTCCTTGGTGAACTTTCCAAAAGCAGTCCAAAGCTTGTTGTCATGAACAATACAATCGGTTGCTCGTGCTTTCGACCAAAACATCCTCATCAATGTGCTGCCCATGGAGGTATCTGCAGTGTAGAAACTACGTTTTGCCTGGTTCAGGCAAATGCTTTGCCTAACTTGATAGAACTCTTAAAGGGAAAGATTCAAATAGTTGCTCATGAAGCAATTCACACACTGTCCACGTTGGTTCAGGAAAGTTGTCCTAACAGAGGTGCCAGTGCTTTGCACGAAGCTAATGCCATAAAGCCTGTGTTGGATGTTTTGAGTTGGGGGTCAGATTCTTTAATAGAAGAAACTCTAAAACTTTTGGTGAAAGTCTTCCAGTCGAGGGAAATGGTGGATATATATGGCTCAACAAGTAGGTTACTTCTCATTGGTCTAACTGGCAGGCAAATTCACAGGGATGGTCATCTTGGTAGGAAGGCTGCAACAGTCTTATCACACCTTGAACACCATTCAAGATCATCAACATCTCTTCTGTCAGGATTATTTGGATCATAAATCGAGAAACAGACAGGCAACTAAGCTTACTTCCTATTTCTTTAGCTCATGAACGCATCATTTGCCACTACTGTCAGACTCAGTTATCTATTCATCCCTTTTACTAGCTTTGTCAACCTTTTCTACATTATACTGGAATTGTTATGCTACACATGAAAGTCCTACAATTCCTGAGAATGGCATTGACAAAGACCTTCCATATGTATCAAACAATTCGTATACTTCAATGAGTTTATGACGGCCTGTACATATTTGGTAGTTCAATACAGCAGTAGATTTCATCCTTCTGGTTTCTAATGAGGCAGTGCCATCTCATTACTCTCCTCAGTGGCAATTGAGAACATAGGTGGGAACTTGAATTCATTTTTTTCTTCTTTGGGTTTATTCTTTATACTGAAATGTGAAATAATGATTTCATGTATTAACCTTAAGAATTCTATTCACGCAAAAGCCTTGCCAATCATGTTGGATACATCATATTTAAGAAGCTGGATATAGAAAATTACAAGTTAAATTAAATAGACCTTAACAATCAATTTCGACAGGCATTTAAGGAAAATAATAAAAAGTCACTTTACACATGTTTTACTTAAACACACAGCCAAATATAATTTGCTAATGAAGCTAAGAACACGGCTCTTCTAGATGTGTTTCCTTGTAAGTTGTAACCCTAATTTACTGATAAGCGAGGAAATAAAAAAGATCCAAACCCTAGGGTGGCCAAGTGGTGCAACAAACTTGGACTTCATTAGGTAGAGTTGTCCATTAAATCTGAGCTACTTTTAAAACTTTTTAAGTGTTTGAATCAGAAACTATTTCCCATTCAGCAAGTAAGCAAAGTTGAAGTCGTTCGGTAATAAAAAAGAGGACACTCTTGGTGGATTCCAGCGAGTATGATTAATAAGACTCAAGTTTTGATAAGAAATAAGAAGTAAAAGATATTATTTTTAATTTTTATATTTATTTTAAATTATTATGTAATATTATAAAAATTGTTAATAATTTTTTATTAAAATTTAATACAATACACTTTTATAATCGGACTCGAATTCAAATCTTATCGAACTTAAACAACCCAAACTTTAATTAAAATAAGGTCAATTCAAATTAAATATGATGCCGTTATTTTTAAAAAAAACTTAGAATGCAAGCCTTGTCATTCTTAACAATATTAACCAAAGGTCAGGGGTTCGATCCTTGATTTTGGGTATGGAGCAACCTTAAATCCTTGGGCCAGCTGTCCCACCCTGTAAGGTGCCTACAAGCCAGCGAAGGGAATAGTCACCGGATCCGCCGGTGGATACCCTGGTCTAAGAAAAAAAAAAGAATATGTAATAGAGTGATTAGTTGTCTCTTACAAATTATTTTTTAAATTACTTATATAATGATAATAATGAACATAATAAAAAAAATTAGTATTTGTTATTTATATTAATTTTAATCTATATATTTTTCAAATTAACAACAATAAAATTAAATTCGTTAAAAGGAGTTTTACATGAAATATTTTTACCGTTCACACGTTGAAGTGTTGTGTTTTTGTAATCATTTTACTAAAAAGGGCTCTTGACTTGAATTTCTTTTTTTGGTAGATAAAGCGGTCGAGGCCCGAAAAGAAGTCTCTAACTAACGAACATAAGTAACACCAATAACATCATGAAAAAGCCACGAGTTCACCGCTTCTGGTGGGCTAGCTAAGGGATGAAAACCCGGACTAAAGTCATAAGCATGATGGGATAAAGCATCTGCGACGAAATTTCCCTCCCGATGTATATGTGTAATCGAAATCCTCTCGAAAAACTCCATTCGCTTGCGAATTTGGGAAATCAAAGTGGCAACTAAAGCATTAACCTCATTCTCTCCATTAATCATGTTAACGGCTAACAAATTATCACATTAATCTTATTCCTAATAAATACAAAAAAATAAACAATAATATAAATAATAAAATCATTATTACAATAAATATAAAGCAAAAATCATTATACATTTTTGTAGGCATTTTAATAAATTATACATTATGTAAAAATGGTTAAAACTCTCAGATCTAATAATCAATACACGTAATAGTTAATTAATTAGAGAATAAAATTTAGTAACTGGAAATGTTGTTGAATTACAAATAGGTAATTATAGAAAAAAATCTTCCGCGTCCAAAGTATATTACAGGACCTTCACATTTTACATACGATGTTGTCCTTGTAACTACTTTATGGGTAGCAGCGGAAACCCTTTTTCAACACAGGTCATAATTTCGACAGTCAAAAATCAACATAAGTTAGCAGAAAACGACTTCTGTCCTTCTTGTTGATTCAAAAGTCGCATGTTCAGACTTATGATGATGATCAAATTCATCACATCAGTTAGTTTCACAAAGCTTTTTCATTAATCTTCGTTGACAAATTCTTACCTAATCAATTACAGAATTTAATGAGCTTTTTATCCGTATTTAATTTATGTAGAAATTAATAAACTAATAACTCAAAGCTAAATTCGAACTTAAATAAATTAAGATTTTAAAGCTCTAACATATTTTTTACTCCCTCTTATTTAAAAAAGTATCGTTTTAGAGAAATGTAGACTTATTAAGAAAGTTAATGAAATGTCTGATATATCCTTATTAACACGTTAAAGTGCTTTGAAAATATAATCTGTGTAATCCGTGTAATTAAGATGTGAGAGAAATTAAAAATAATTTTGAAAGTAAAATCATAAATATGCATAAAATGACAAATTTTTTGAACAAGAGAGTGTTATTAACTAATCACATTTTCATGAAACAGTGGTTTGAATTCAATGAATATGGTGGGGATAAAATCAAAATAAATGACCATAAGCCGCTGAGCGTTAAAGGTTGCGTCATGTGGCAACTAAGAACAGCGAGATTCGGTTGGGTTGCTTGGTACAATGATTTTATGAGCTTTCAATTGTAACGGTTAAGGAGCCATATGAAAGCCGCCGTAAGTGACTCGAAACAATGGTTTACTTAAAACAAGGTTTCACTTCATATGGTTTGTTTTATCTGCCTTATTAGTTGCTTTGCGTGTTGTACCAAAACCTTTCTGTCTCCCCAACAACACACTCCAAAATCTTCCAAATCCTTCAAACACATTTTAACATGTTTTGGATAGACAATGGTGTTAAAAGGTTTTGTATCCTTTCCATCAATTTTGATGTAGATTGACATCTAAGTCTTTACGTGAGAAATTACTTCTAATTTAATACAAAAAATAGTTTAAACCCTAATAATAAAATAGATTTACTGATGATTGTGTTAGAATTGTCTAACTCACTCCCAAAAGCTAGCTCAGGAGGAGGAGGTAAACACATTATTATAAATTCTTGAATGCCTTTATACTTGTCCGATGTGGGATTCCTGACACACCCTCCTCAGTTCAGAGCAGAACTGGACATCTGATGGACATATTGGACAAAGGGATATAACCGGGCACCGCCCCAAACCATCGAGACAAATTGACTCTGATACCATGTTAGAATTGCCTAGCTCACCGGTTATATCCCTTTGTCCAATATGTCCATCAGATATCCAGTCCTGCTCTGAACTGAGGGGAGTGTGTCAGAAATCCCACATCGGACAAGTATAAAGGCATTCAAGAATTTATAATAACGTGCAAACTTCCTCCTCTTGAGCTAGCTTTTGGGGGTGAGTTAGGCAATTCTAACAGATTGTTTCGTCTGATTCGTCATCTTCTTGTTCAAAAGATAAATGAATTATCTTTGTTTATATGGTTGTAAAGATGACCTTTACTTCTATTTCTTAAATCTTACTCTTACTCAAATAAGGATGTTAACTTATAACATATTTGATTTTAGGGAAATGTCTGTTATTAGAGTACTCACAGAAATAATGCCTTTTTTCAGGGAATTCCAGTTTCAATAAAAATATATATATTGAAATTATGTATACAATAATGTTTAAACCACGAGACAATAAATCATCGAAATGGACACGATTTTGACCCCTTAGATATATAATAATAGAGTAAATGCTAAGGTAGTGGTACCAAACCAAACTTTGTATATTAAAAAAAGATATTATATTTATTACATTTCGTGTGTGTTTGATTTCTTGTCTAACATTTCTAACTCGGGGATGGACCCAAATGAAAATCCCAGGCCCATACTCAAACCAAACCTTCAAAAGATATTCCCCTAAAAGCCACACGCAGCAAACTGAAAGTGAAAGACACGGACATGAAGTGTAAATGCAAGACTTGGGTTTGGTGGGTATGGTTTGGTTGGAAGTTTGGGGCAATAAAAGAGAAAGAGATTGGATGACTCCTCTTCAAAATGGGACAAGACAAGACAAGACAACGCAAGTTTCAAGAAACAAATTAAACATATTTTAGGTATGGAAGGCAATATCTATTTATTACAAAATTACTTTTTTCTAACTGTTAACAACTAACGAGCCCTCTGATAGCCACTGTTCACATTTGTGGTTCCGATTTTTACATTTAAAACACAAATTTTCACCACCATGCCACCGTCCACGGCCAAGGGCCACTTCATGTCGGCGCACTTTACCCAACCTCCCCAATCCCACATCTCAAATGACTCGGGAAGTTTGTCCTTTCTTGTTGTTATTCGAACATTTGTTTGTAAGCTAATTATAACATATATGTTCAACTTTTTTTTTTTTGAATGGAAATGATACATTTAAGCTATATTAGTAGTGTCAAAAAGCAAAGCATCATATAAAAAAGATGGTGGGCATATCTCCCATTCTAAATCAGGCATAGAACCAGCAGTACGGGCAATACTATGAGCCTGGTTCGCTGATTTGCGAACAAATTGAATAGCCATTTTTGACAACAAAGACAAAAGGTGCTATAAAAACAAGATATAAATCAAACAAGATATTTATACTTATTAACTACATACGCTGGACCACTTATGACTACTAAGAATATGAAAAGTTCTCACATTCTCTCACTTAATCCATACGTTTAATTTGGTATCAAATCCTAATCTGATCCAAATATAATATATGCATAATGTTGATAAGTCATCTAATAATTAAGTGTTATCTTCCATGTATTATAGCATATTATATTTAGTGTCAACCCAAATGTGGTAACATTACTTAATGAATAAACCCTATGTTTATTCCATGTAAAAAATAATCAGTTTTCTCAAAATTCAATAATCTGCACCATAATATGAAAAATATTATAAAAGTTTCACGAAAACAACATTATTCATACAATGAAAACTATATAATGGAACTCGCACCCATTCTAATAACATGATCATTGAACTTCATTGGTGGTGTGCCTTTTGTTAAAAGATCAACAATCATTAATTCAGTGCTAACATATTCAATAATCACTTGCTTGTTCTTAACACATTCCATTATAGATAAAAACTTAATGTCGATGTATTTAATTTGGCTACCACTCTTACTGTTTTTAGCTAGAAAAATAGCAGTTAAATTGTGACAATATATTCTCAATGGCCTGGAAATGAAATCTGTGAGTCTAAGCTCATATATGAAACTATTTAGCCATACAACATATAATGTAGCCTCAAAACAATAAACAAACTCAACCTCCATGGTAGAAGTAGCAGTCAAAGTCTGCTTGGAACTCCTTTTAACATATAGCTCCATGGACAAAAATGAAGATATAACTTGATGTTGATTTTCGTGAATCAATGCACCTAGCAAAATCTGAGTACTCTACTACCTCCAAGATTGTTGGTTCGTTTATACATAAGCATGTAATTTTTGGTTCTTTAAAGGTACTTCAATACTTTCTTTACTGCTCTCCAGTGATCTAATCCTGGGCCACCTGATATCTGCCTAACATTTCAACAGCAAATGCAATGACAACTCTTGTACAAACTTGAGCATACATTAGGCTTCCAATTGTAAAAGCATATAGAATGTTTTTCATTTGTTCCTTTTCAAAATCATTTTTTGGGCATTGGTCCAAATTGAACATATTCCCTTTCACAATGGTGAATATCTTTCATCCAAAATCTCTCTAAAACTTTATTATATACATTGTCGTCTTATGAGCTTCAGTCCACAAGGACTTAGAAAGTTTAGAGCTACTCAACATGCTTCGTACCATGTCTAATAATTTTCAGTTTCTTCTTTCTACCACACCTTTCTGGTCCGAAGGACCAAGCATGGTGTATTGGACTACTATCCTATTTTCTTGAAGACACCTCACAATAGACTAGGTTCTTGTTTACATTCAGTATATCTACCATAATATTCTCCATCTCTATCAGATCTCATGATCTTAATTTACTTACTGCATTGTTTCTCTACTTCAAATTTGAATATTTTGAAAACATATAGTGCTTCATTCTTGTTATAAAGCAAGTAGAGATACATATATCGTGAGTAATCATCTATAAATGATATGAATTATTTTTTACCATACAAGTCCATATCTGGACTACAAATATCTACATGTATGATCTCTAATATGTCTGAACTTCTCTTAGGACTACAAATATCTACATGTATGATCTCTAATATGTCTGAACTTCTCTTAGCACCTTGCTTTGATTTGTTAGTCTGCTTTCCTTTTATGTAGTCTATATAAGTTTCCAAATCATATGTCCTAATCTTCAGTGTCACACCATAGAGGAATTTTCATTCATGTTACAACGTTTTGTTCCAACATGAACATATGTTGCATTATAACAGGTATTATCTTGTAAATTAAAACAGAAAAGATCATCAAATAATGTAAAAGTTCTGATAAATTCAAATTTATAATTTAACGTAAAAGATTCACCTGAAAAATGAAAGGAATATCCAAATGGTGCAAGTCTTGAAACTAAAATCAATTTCTTAGAGAAATTGGGAATATAAAATGTGTTTTCTAACTTTAAAATAAAACCGGTACATAAAATTAAATTGCAATCTCCAACAGCCTCTACACGCGAACGCATCTTTTTTCCGTATAAGATATACTTCTCACTTCCCACTAGCTTCCTTGGGTTTTGTAAATCATGCAACTTATTTGTAATATAGATTGTACAACCAGAATCAATCCACCATGTGTTATGACAAACTTAAGCTATATTATATTCAAAACAAACTAATGAGATTAGATTAGTTTTCTTTTCAAGTCATTCCTTATGTTTGACACAATCCTTCTTCATGTGTCATTTTTTCTTGCGAAAGAAACACTTGGATTCCTTCTTAATGTCAGCTTGGGCCGATATTTGACCTTTTCTTCCCCTTGAGTTGGCTTGATTTTTCTTCTTTCCTTGAACAACTAGATGTGCACTATGCGAACTCTCTCCATGTTCCATCGACAATCTCCCTTCCTCTTGAAGACATATGGTCATTAATTTATTTATTAACTACTTATCCTTATATGTACGATAAGAGATTTTAAAGGGTCCATATGAAGGTGGAAGGATGTTCAAAATGTAACGCACTAGGAAAGAATCAAACATCTCATCCTCGAGTTTCTTTAACTAAGCCACAATGTCCCTTATCTTCATTATGTGCTCATGCACACCTCAGACACCGGTGAGCCTTATAGATAAAAAAATCATAATTAGGTTACTTGCAAGTACTTTGTCTGAAGCTTTGAATTATTCATCAATAGCCTTCAGTAGAGCACCAATATTTTCATATTGTTCTATGAAACCACGAATGCCAGCAAAAATTTTGGTTTTAATGAACATCATACTTAGGTGATTAGATCACTCCCAACATTCATAAAGAGCATTTTCAACTGTAGTGCTGGCCTCCGTTACCTTAGGTGGTTCGTCCTTCCGGATAGCATAATTAATTCTATCCACTACAGAGAAAGAATGATTCTCTCCTTCCAAATCTTATAGTTTTCACCCCTCAATTCGAGAATTTTATAACTTGTATCAGAGAAACTAACAATTTAAATAGCTACATAATTTAAGCATATATGCTACTTATCAATAAATTGAGGCAAACAAACTATAAATATGTATTACCAGTTTAAAATATATCTTAAAAGACATAAATCAAATGACATAAAAAATGTTTGTGTGCTAAAATTTTAATTTAAACATATTTATGCTAAGCTTTATGATGAAACTGTCAAACTATATTCATGTAAGCCAATTCTAACATATATATTCAACAGTAATATACATTAGAATAACATATAAACTAAATGCGGAAGAAAATGAAATAATTCCAGCCACTGATGTTATTGCTTGAAGAGTCTGAGTTTTTAGAATTCTTTTAAGCACTCAATTCTCAATTTGATAGTGTACTTTCATAAGAGAAAAGAAGCTTAGGGACCAAAAAATCTGAATGAAAAAACTTATAACAATGTGCTTCCATCAGGAACATTTTCCATTACCATAAAAACAAGATATTAATACCTATTAAGTGCATAACTTTGAACCATTTATGACTACCAAGAATATGAAAAGTTCTCATATTGTTAAGTTTCACTTAATTCAATTGAACTAAACCAGATTTATATTGATTTTACTATAATATTTATGATTTATTGAAAAGACTTAAACTTCATTAAATTTTGTAATTTTAAACCAAACTTTTAAAAGTGTTAATAAAATGTTTATTTTTAGTTTTTTACAAAAGTAACTCAACGTTAGTCTTTCCGCTAATATCACCAATGTGGCTTGTAAATGACATAAAATTTAATTTTCAGATCAGTATATTATAAAATAAATTTATAGATTTGAATTTAATTAATTTACTATAATTTATAATATTTAAAAATAATAAAAATATTAATGGATAACAAACTCAAGGCTCATCCGCACTACTTCCCTCCCCTTTCATTTGTCAATTTTCTATTCTTTGATTCCATCAATAGCAACTTATTACCATCTCTTTTTCTACTATACATTCTATTTCTTATTCTTTTTGCTCTTTTATTAATATTATCTTTGATGAGAAATTAAAGGAAAAGTAGAGAAGGTAGAAAAAGAGAAGAAAAGCAGATAGCAAGAGAATTTTAGGCGAGATCCCCATACTGTTTACAAGAATGCTTTATTTTGAAATTTAAGCTTTTTTTACAGCCTCAATTTAGTGTTAGATTGGAGTTTTAATTAAATTCAAATTCGAAAAGTTTATTTTTGAGGGAAAAACACAACTTCAATTAATCAAAAACAATCCGTGATACAAACCGGAGAAAAAAACAAAAGCATAAAATCAGAAAAAGAAAACGAACTACGCGCTAACTTATGACCTAACACATTATAATGACGACTTAGCAAATTCGAAAGGATTGACTTCATACGAATTAATAATTTAAATCAACTCAAAATCAATTGAATAAAATTTTGAAAATAAAATAATATTATTAAAATTTTAAATTTGTTCAAAATTTAAATTATTTGAATATATAGGTGGAGTTGGAGTTACAATTTGAATTTGAATTCGAATTAAATAAAATGGTAATGGACAACACATTGATATTTTACTCGTTTTTATTATCGGAAGCATGCTATGTACATACATACAAATCTCTGACATGAATGCTATTTGGCCAAAACGACATTAAAATCTAAATATAATTGACTTTGTCTGCGCATAAGACTGACACTCGTTAGACCAGTTCAACCAATAACCAGATCATGAATAGCTTTCAATGGAGGCGACACTAAACCAGTACAGGGCGGTGAAGTCGTCAAGCCACCGAGCTGTCATAACAGACCTGGCAAGTGGCAATGCAAAGGACGATGTCAGGTTTAGTAGGCAACAGCTCTTTTCACCGACAGGTAAGCTGGCTTTGTCCATTCCAATCCAAATGCTGTGTAAGAACGACATGGCCCAGACTTCCAAGCTATCAGAAGATCTTAGTTGCTTTGCAGTCTTAAAAGTTAAAACCCATCTGGAATGAAGTTGTCTTTTTCTTTTTTTTCAGAACACAAATAATTGAAATTTACCATCACCAATAATTAGTTTAGCCTTTATTTGGATGCTTAGTTACACAAGGGAAAGGAAAGAAAAGGAAATCTTGCATTTGGAGGGAAATTGCAAGATAAGAATAAAAATGACCCAAATTTTCTTTCCATTCCTCTCAATCCTCTCTTATTCTTGTCCAAACAATGGAAAGGAAGAGAAATACAATTTCTTTTCCTTTCTCTTCTCTTGATTTCCCTCCATCCAAACAAAGGCCTAAGGAAAGAAGAAAGTTCACAACTAATTTATTTTAAGTTAATATAAATTACACAAAATTTATACCATTAAACAAAAGATGAAATCAAATAAATTTAATTTAAACCTAATTTTTTAAACTTTAACACAAATTTGAGTCAACTTAATTGAATATGAATATTTGAACTCGAATTAATAATGATAAAATGAATAATTTAACAAATAAGTTTGAGTTGATAAGATTTTAGGTGGACTAAAATCTAGCTTAAAACAAAATCAGATTGGCACCTATGATTTAGATAGGTTTAGGTTAAAAAAAAGTTAAGTTAGACTTGAATCATATATAATTTAAATTTGACTCGTTCTATTACCATTCTTAACTCAAATTTAATTAAATTATAGTTTTTACTTAATTTAGATCGAACCGAACTCAATTAAAATTAAAAATTCATTCCTAAATAAGTATAAGTGTATAACAATCATATATGAGCATTTTTAAATTAAATAATTAGATTCAATTTAATTCAAAAGATCTAACAATCAATCTGTCTGCTTAAAATAACATTATTTTAATTGATCTGCTCATATTCAAACTTAAACTCGGGCGATACAAATCCTCCCAACCATTAAATTAGACTTAAATTGCATGTTCTTGGGATCGAATCGGACAGGCTCTGTCGCATTATCTTACATATCCTAAATGTCTAGACACATCACAAAGTCATAATAAAAAAAATTAAAAAGAAGTTTTTAAGTAAAAACCTTTTTTTTTTGAAAAATAAAGATATAATTGAAGGGTACAACACGAGAACTTTCTAAAAAATCACCAATTCTAGTATTACTTTCGTACAAACATATTTAACTTCGAAATTTTGACGAGATCCGGTGCATTACTTTTGATATAATCACACCCATGTAAAAACTTTTACAATCGAGTTTGGAAGGTAAAATATTGACCAATAAGTCCTAAGCAAGAGGATCCGTATAGTTCACCAACATGAGACTGCAGTGAACAAAATTGGCGTCTTGCTTTGAAGTAGACAATCTTTCAAGAGTTGACAAGTGGATTGACAAAGTTATAATTACAAAACTCCAAGTGTTTGGGTCCATTAACATATTCACGTAATCCCTCTCTAATTTCTTGGTTGGCAAATTCAATGCCATGGCGGGTTAACAATTAAAAGTTCGTTGGGGTAGTTGCATCGTCCCCTCATCTCCCTCCCTCTCTGACTGTTTCTCTCTCTATATCCACTCCTTTTTAAATTCCAATTCCTGCCTCTCCCCCCTAAGCACTAAGCGCCCTTTTCTTTTCCTGTTCTTGAGTTCTGTCTCATAAAGATTTGGCTTTTCTTTCTAAGTTCTGTTCTTTCACCTTGATTTGATCTGGGTTTTCTTTATTCTTTGTTCTAAACTTGGTTTTGATCATTAATGGCGGAGGAAAATAAGCAAAGTCCGAATCTGGACTCAGTTAACGTGCAAGATCAATCAGAGACAGGGAGAAATACTCTCCCAAACTTTCTCTTATCAGTTAGATTGAAGTATGTGAAACTAGGCTACCACTACTTGATCTCTAACGCTATGTATCTCTTGCTCATTCCACTTCTAGTTATTGCCTCTGCTCATCTTTCAACGCTCACAGTCGATGATTTTGTCCAGCTATGGGACCAACTCAAGTTTAATTTCGTTACTGTTACGTTTTGCTCGGGTCTTATAGTTTTCCTGGGCACTCTTTACTTTACGAGCCGTCCAAGGAAAGTGTTCTTGGTGGACTTTGCTTGTTACAAGCCAGAGCCGGCTCGTATATGTACCAGAGAAATTTTCATGGAAAGGTCTGGTATGGCTGGGTGCTTCAATGAAGAGAACTTGGCATTCCAAAAGAAGATTGTTGAAAGGTCAGGGTTAGGGCAAAAGACCTACTTGCCGGAAGCTGTTATGAGAGTGCCACCCAACCCATGTATGGCAGAGGCAAGGAAGGAGGCTGAAACAGTGATGTTCAAGGCCATTGATGAGCTCTTGGCCAAAACTGGTGTGAAAGCTAAAGATATAGGCATTCTTATAGTCAATTGCAGTTTGTTTAATCCTACACCTTCACTCTCTGCAATGGTTGTGAATCACTATAACCTTAGAGGCAACATCTTGAGCTATAATCTCGGTGGCATGGGTTGCAGTGCAGGCCTTATCTCAATAGATCTCGCTAAGCAGCTCTTACAGGTACGTGAAAACAAATTTTTACTTTTTTTTGCTCATAAATGATCATAATAAAGAGACCTCATTAAAACGCGGTTTGGAGTTGTCTGATACAACTGAAAATGAATCTAAGAATGTCAAACTTTGGTGGGGTGACATTGAACGTTTCAGTGGCAACCGTCAGCCACCCACATGGCTTCATGTGCCCAGCTGTTGTTCATTTATGATGCTTCAATAATTCTACCGTAAAGATAATAAATAGGTGTACTCAACTCGGAAAGTGAAGATGTTGGTGAACTATAAATGTTAGTTTCAGTTTCACACGCTCAACCACCTTTAGTGGTGTATATCCACACGGTGGAACTAGCATTCGCTTCTGTGTGTTAACTGACATATCTCGTAATGGCTTGTGTAAATGACGACGTTAGTGTCCGATGTAATGGAAGTAGTTGGTTGTTGTTAAGTTTGGTGTTAAAAATGGTGAAAGATTTATGATTTCGACTTCCATTTTCTATCTTTCCGATCAGGTGAACCCTAACTCCTACGCCTTGGTGGTTAGTATGGAAAACATTACTCTCAATTGGTACTTTGGCAATGACCGATCAATGCTCGTCTCGAATTGCCTGTTCCGAATGGGCGGCGCCGCAATCCTCCTCTCCACCAGATCTTCTGATCGCCGGCGATCAAAGTATCAACTAATCCACACTGTTCGTACCCACAAAGGTGCTGATGATAAATGTTACAACTGTGTGTTCCAAAAGGAGGATAACAACAAGAAAATCGGTGTCTCACTTTCCAAGGACCTTATGGCAGTAGCAGGAGAGGCCCTTAAAACCAATATCACCACACTAGGTCCACTAGTCCTACCCATGTCAGAACAACTCCTGTTCTTCGCAACTCTAGTCGCAAGAAAAGTCCTGAAGATGAAGATAAAACCATACATTCCAGATTTCAAGTTGGCTTTTGAGCACTTCTGCATTCACGCAGGAGGCAGAGCTGTGTTAGATGAATTAGAGAAGAACCTTGAGCTCAGCGATTGGCACATGGAGCCTTCAAGAATGACTCTTTACAGGTTCGGCAACACATCTAGCAGTTCATTGTGGTACGAATTGGCTTACACTGAAGCCAAAGGGAGGATCAGGAGAGGTGATAGAACATGGCAAATCGCATTCGGATCAGGATTCAAATGTAACAGTGCTGTGTGGCGTGCGTTGAGAACAATCAATCCAGCGAAGGAGAAGAACCCTTGGATGGATGAAATTCATGAATTCCCTGTCCATGTTCCTAAAATTTCTTCCATTTCCTCGTGAAAACCTCATGTTTTGCTTATTGATTGTACCAGTCCATGGTTTAATTCAACTTTTAATATAAGGAATGCTTGGGAAAACTCATGCTCATAACCCAAATCAGGATCGAGTCGATTCAGATCTATATAATTATTCTCATTTTGTTTACGTCCAAGGGATGAGAATTCATGTATAAGAAGGCAAGGCACGCAATGCAATGCAAGGAATTGGATATAGTCAAAAATTGAACACATGCATGGTATTATCAGGTGACAGTTGTTTAGCTGACCAACTGTTTCATTGAAGACGTTGTGCGAAAAATATCAATCAAAGTAACAAAACAAAACAAAACGGGCGTTCGATGTTAGGTCGTTGGTTGGTTGGGAAGTACTCGCATTTAATACTTGATAAACAGAAGTCTTGTGTTTATTCCTTCCAACAAAGTGAATTTCACGATATGAATTGATAGCCGATAATTCATAGTTACTTAAATAACATGTCAATTTTAAGGTATCAAGTCAATTTTTACATATCATATGGGGCCTTGATCAATATCAACAATTGCATGCTGGGGACCTGAAAGAGAGACACTGCACCTACGCTGGTATTTTTATTTCCTTAATTTCATAAATGTCAGATTTATCATTTGTGTAGTTAAAGACGCAAGAAATAGTCGCTTTAGCTTTACCGGAGAAAACTGTCCCTTGGACAGAGGTTGGTGAAGGTGGTGGTTGAATGTAGGCTTCGCAAATGACTTTTAAGTTGGATTCGAATTTGAGAGTTTAGCTCAAACTCTTGCCCAAAATCATATTACTTTAATTTAACATTTCTTAAGTGACCGTTTTGATTTTATATATTCACTAACGCACCCCTCAAATGAAAGTCCTTTAGGCTTGAAATTTGTATAGGCTCACTCTACCTTGTGCTGAATAACAGATAGGTGGTACGATTTAAATTCACGACCACTTGATCATAAAGGCTCTGATATCATGTTAAGTGACCGTTTCATCACAATAGCCAATAGCTTAAGCTATTGTGTGAGGCCAACTTAATTGATTTTATATATTCACTAACAACATTTTATAATAATATTATTTTAATCTTTAAATTTTAAAAAATCAAGAAACAACCTTTTCAGAAAATAAAATCAAAAACAATTTGACCCGATTCGAACAATCTTTCCATACTAACACCAAATCTTTCTATAAAATATTTTATTTATTTTAATAAAATAAATTTTATAATAATAATGATATCGAACACCAAAATAAATAACAACAATATAATTAAATCCTATCCTTAAAATAGGCAACAAAACGGAACATACGCTCGCTGAAAAGCATGCTTAACAATATAAATTCGAATGACAGAGAAGCATGAATGTGAAACAAGATTAATAGATCTACAACACTTACTGCTTCTAATCTATAATCTTGGAATAGATTTACATAACATTGAATTACGCCGTTTACAGCATTGGTTCAATTCAGTACCTGATCATCCTAATGGTTAATGCCTTCAATTACATGCCCCAGACACCACGGGCTACTGTGAATTTGTTGCTTGGTCTAGATGTTAACTCATACAGGATCCTGGCAAAAGTATCAGCGTATCTACTCTCTGAGAACAGGAGTTCCGCAAATGCATTCTCGTACATTAAAAGTGCGCTTCTGCTCTGTGGTTCAGATACCAAACTCTCTAATATCATTGCTGCTTTCCGGCACACTTCTGGTACCGGATGTGGCATCTTAATCACTTTCAGCAAACGATCAACTGCCCTGAATTTTGGAAAGTTGTGCAAAGAAAAATTCAGTGTCATCCTAGTAAGAAACAATTCCCAACAAGAACTTTAATCTTTAAATTCTATCATAAAACATGCATAGTTTACTGCCAAGTCTAGACCAATTACCATCTCTCATTGGCAAGCTTCAATCTGCAGTCCATGTTAACTTCTGCAAGGTTGTACAGAGCACCAACAGCAGCTGCTTGGGCATCAATTGCAGGAAAGCTTATAAGATCTACCAACCGCCTGCGAATCTGCAGTATTCACCAAGCCTTCAGTAGACTTAGTGCACGTCTAAGGTACATATATAAAGTACAAACCATATTAACTACAGCCAAACAACAGCAACCTGTGGGAAAAAGGGAGGAAGAAATGGTTCATTATCCTGATTTATTATCAAGCGACCCAGTAATTCAGCAGCAGCACAATGCCAGGCCTTAACTGTAGATTCCAGCATTCCCATGATAGCTTGGACTGCACGTTTCTCTCTGTACAACAGAAATGCTAGGTAAATAACAAAGACAGTTTGAATAGGAATAGTACATCAGAAAGCGGTTTCTCACGTCATTTTAATGTATGATAGTTTTGATGAGCTGAAAGTTCGAAGTTCAAGCAACGGAGCCAAATTTACAATTGTTTCAAGAGCATTTGTAACAAGCTCTTCATCCTCTGCCAAAATAAATTACTTTTAGCAACATTGAACACAAATCCATTAAAAAAAAAATGAAAACCCCACATCTGCCTCAACATCTGTTATTTTGACATGGTAAATAAGCATTATAAAAATGGCACGTACGCATGGAAAGATAGGAAGGTACGACTAAAACTGATACTTGCTAGGAAAAGCTATGGACATGACCAAAATAAATGAATTTTTATCTCTAGCTTTAAGTCAATTATGGTAACAAGTACAAACATGCACGCATCATTACATAGAGCAATCTCTAGTCGCATGAACCATCCAAATTATTATATTGATGCTATTTGGATCGCAAGCTAAACTTTGTAATGAAAGACTAATGAATTTATCACTTAGTCAGTAACTAACCCTAAATAAATAGCATATTAAAGATTATAGCACGAAATAACTAAACTAATTAGTTTCTCCTAGAAATTGTGCTAACCTGTGATGTGATCTTCAATGCATTGGAAGACTGTTTCCAAGCAGTGACGATGTTGGGCCATAATTACTTCATTCTCTGGCATGAAAGAAAAGTTGCGAATGATATTAGAAGCAGCCACAGCACATAGCTGCTTCTCTGCCCGCCCTTCCTCATCCAAATTAAATAAACCATCTTCATCAAACCACCACTCTGTAGGATGAGCTTTGGTTCCATGCCTTTGTCCCAATGCCTCATTTGCAGAGGAAGCTGATCCCAACCTGGAAATATCTAACATTAAAAGACCCTTCATTCAAAAACCCAACCAAACTTTTTTCTCACTCTAGAAGCAAGGCAACTATTCCACGTACCCAGAAATTTTGAGATTATCACTCGATCCTAAAACCTCGTACTCATTACCAAATCCTGTTACCAGTGAATTTGTACCTAAAGTTCTAACCCTAGGCTTCTTGCTGAGTTCTTTGGGCAGAGCAATATCCCTCCAGTCATCAATCTGTATGTTCACCAAACAATATAATAGCTTTATCAATTCAAATGCATCAATCCAACCGACATATACATATAACATACTGAAAAGGGAAATAAAATCATGGCAATCCATAGTGTTTCACGAAATGAAATAAGTGCAAGCAACGAACATACAACTTGGAGAAGAGCATCGAGCAAGCCAGGGATTTTGGCAAGAGAGTCTTTACGCAAATCCTCTTTCTCTTTGAAAGAGAGCATTGTGAGAGTATTGAGTGCCCATGTAAGCTCGCTCTTGAGCCCGCTTTGAAGAGCCAAAACTATCCTCTTATTGTTCTGGTCTGCAAAAGTCACGGACTTTGCAAGTTTAAATAAATTTCAAATTTACAGAAATTTAAAAACATGAAAAATGGGGATTAGGGTTCGGTTTTACCGGCAAAGGAGGTGTGAACTTGGAGAGATGGGCCGAGGAGACTTGAAGGAGCCGCAGAGTCGGCGGAAGATGCAGCTGCCGCTACGTTCCCCGAGGTGCTGCCGAAGGGGCGGCCTCGCTTAGCAGATGGAGCTGCGGCTCCGGCGGATAAGCCACCGGACTTGTTGAGATCCCGCTTCTGCATCACTACAACTTGTCCGGGTGGGACGCTACGATTTTCAGTGATTGGGGAGGTTTTATATGCTCTTGCCAGAATCCATTTACAGGCCCATACTTAAACGACATGGCTCTATTACGAGCCCATGATCCGCGATATAATGGTTTTGCATATAATTTTGGAATTTTCAATTCAACTTTTTCATTAATATAATTTTGGAATTTTCAAATATTTAAATATGACCATAAAATTAATTTAGATTTTTTTTGTGTGTTTGGGTTTAAGGAATAATTGTTTAAAAATACTAAAAATTTTGAATTGATATCTTTTAAATTAATTTACTAATAATTACTTGTTTGGTCTTTAAAGATCCCATTAGATGATACCAATAAACTTGTACGGAGAAATCAAATTCGAGCCATCCTTGTCACTTTGAATCTCCTCAGCTATATTGATGGCACCATTATATGGCTTTGAAGAACACTTTGTGCAGCTGACGGCTTCCCAGGGTTCTCGATTCCATCGGAAACTTCATACCCTGAAGAAGGGATCCAACCTCGTCGTCGACTTCCTCTTTGCTATTTCCTCCACTGTCGATGAACTGGCTGCAATTAGTGACAAGATCTCGGACGAAGACCTTATCCTCTTCGCCTTAAACAGATTATCAGCCAAATTCGAATCCTTCATCATTGCCACGTTTTCTGCTAATAGACAGTGGCAGAGCCTTAATTTATGACAGTCCCATTAGTGGGCCAACAGTCGTAACAAGCCATAAATTCCCCTGGGTCTGTGTAGCCTAATGAAACCCATCACCCACTTATCCACAATTCCAAAATCAGACCCAAACCCACCATAACTCTCCATATAAACTTTTGTTCCACACCATACCTGATCTTACCCATCTTTGAGTTTTTGGCTGTGTTTGTTTTCTCTAATTAAGCTATAATCATACCAATAAACTTACATCCAAATCTACCAAATTTATAAACTTTATTGATGTTTTGATCCATCACTTTTAAACTTTATACATCTCGCCGTGTCTAGTTTCTTGAACATATCTTTCCCTATGCCACTCTCGTTGTCCCTCCTTCTCCACCTTCCTTTTCTCATATTTCCTTACCCTTACCTCTTCCACCCTTACCCTCACCCCCTTCCTCCATCCCTGCTGCCCCCTCTTCACATTCATCCATTTACCTTATGATTACATAAAAACATGGTCATACTAGTACTCCTTGTACCTTTTTTTATTATTTCACCTACTCTTTCACCACATACATTGCTTATTCAGACCTTACCTCCTTCACTTAGGCTAATAAATTTCCTCATTGGTATTAAGCCATGCTTAATAAGATCTGTGCTTTTCATCGCAACAACACTTAGACTCTTGTTCCTCCTTTTTCAAACATAAATATCATTGGAAATAAATGGGTCTTTTGTACAAAATAAAATATTGATGATTCTTTTCAACGTTATAAGGCTCACCTTGTTGCCAAAGGCTATCATCAAACTTCAATAGTGGATTATACTACTACTTTCAGCCCTGTTTTCAAATCCACCACTAACGCGTCATTCTCACTTTATCCCTTATATCAAAATTAGCCTATTCGTCAACTTGATGCCAACAATCCCTTTCTACATTGTAATTTACAAGAACCAGATTATATGTCATAGCCTCTTGACTTTAGTGATCCTCACCACCTATGTTATGTTTTTAGACTTTATAAAACATTATATGGTCTCAAACAACTTCCTAAAGCCTAGTTTCATTGCTCAAGTCAAAAGCTTTTTTTTCTGATCTGACAGTTCTTTCTTTATTTATAAAACTTCATCTCATACAATCTTCCCTTTAGTTTATGTGGATGATATCTTAGTCACAAGTTCCTCACCCTCCTTCATTACCACACTTATCAATGACCACAACGCTACCTTTTCCAAAAAAGTCTTAGGGTATGTTTGGGAGTTTAGGATGGAATGGAATGGAATGGCAATTAATGGAATGGAATGGAATGGAGTGGA
>JANIPN010000219.1:87560548-87577168 GCA_027478595.1 Erythroxylum anguifugum
TCAGCTATCAAAATGTCACCATTCGAAGCCGTTTACGGAAGAACACCCCCAAGCCTTCTGCAATATCTTCCAGGAAGTTCCAAACTCGATGCCATAGATACTTTGTTATCTGAACAGTCTCATATCCTGTCCCAACTCAAAGCAAATCTGGCCAGAGCTCAGCACCGAATGAAGCAACAAGAAGACAAGCATCGAACAGACAAATCCTTTGAAATTGGTGCCTGGGTATTCGTGAAGCTTCATCCCTACCGTCAACGCTCTGTCATGGGCACTAGATTTCACAAGTTATCAAAACGCTTTTATGGCCCCTTTGAAGTTGTTGAAAAAATTGGATTAGTGGCCTACAAGCGCAATCTGCCACCTACTGCCCGTATACACAATGTGTTTCACGTCTCCCTGCTTAAAGAGTGTAAAGGGGACCAACATTACCAGCTATTACCTTTACCAGACGACTCTTGTGAAGGCTACCCATTAATTGTTCCTAAGACAATTTTGGATTATCGCAGGGTCTATCAAGGGAACCAGCTGTCCACTTAAGCCTTGATCCAATGGACAGGTCAAACACAACTAGAAGCTACGTGGGAGGATGTGGAAGAACTTCGAAAGGCTTACCCCGACTTTATCCTTGAGGACAAGGATCTTCCGAAGGACGGTAGTAATGTTACAGCCCAAGTAAACGTATCAGCCCAAGAAAAGAAGCAAGGCCCAGAGGCAAGGAGGAAGAGCTCTCGGATTCACGTGAAACCAGCAAAACTAACTGATTATATGTTGTAGTGAGCTGAAATATTATACGAATACAGACAAAAATTGTTATAGGCCAAAGGGATTCTGTTATAACGGTCTTGGCTTTTTAATGAAAGGAGCCTCATGACTATAGGCATACATAATTTCTAGAAAACTTCTCTCTTTCTTAAATCTCTCCTCCCTATTCTAAATTCTCGGTTACTGATCCCCCATCAAGATTCGAATGGTGGAGTGTTGGAGTGAGGGGCAGAGAAAGAGAGGGGAATCATGTCAGAGACAAAATGCTAGGGAAAGTAGTTTGACTGGGGTGAGGAATAGGGTGATTAGGTGGGTTGCTCCGACAAAAGGGTGGGTGAAGTGTAGCATGGATGGGGCGGCTTTTCAAGACCAGTGTTTTTTGGGGTATGGAGCGGTGGTTCGTGACTCTAATAGTCAATTTCTGATTGACTTTTCAAGTTTACGGCTTGGCTATGGGTTGCGGTGGCTCTGAGTTTTCCAAGGATTGTCATTGAATTGGATTGCAAAGAAGTTGTCGATGTAATTAATTTATATAGTCTGAACTCTACGGAGTTTGGCTTAATTATTAACGATTGTAGGAGGCTGTTAGTTGGTTCTCATTCTTTTGTTAGGCGTACTGTTAGTCAGGTTGCTCATCTGTTAGCTAGAGCAACTATTTCTTTTGGTTTTGACAAGACTTGACTTAATCCGCCTTTATTTATTGCGGTTGCTTTGTTTGCTGATTGTGCAAGTTAGTTTATTAAATTATTGAAAGCTTTAAAAAAAAGCCCATAAATACGAGAAACCCAAAACCAGAGCAAGAGCTGTTACTATTAGGCCCATTTTGTTCAGATCCAGCCATCCAGGTGATTGTCAGCGTCCACAGTCCGACCATCCCCCACCAATGAACGTACAGTCACCTGCCTACGTGACGTATACATAACTTCGTTGCCCTCTCACCTTCTTCTCCGCTTCCATATTCCTTCCTAGAACAATATATTCCCCCTCTCTCTCTCAACGCATCATCAAGCACAATTTTCTGCTGCAGTCCATGTATCTCTGTAATTTATATTTGTAGAAAGTTTGGTCGCTTTCGTGCATAGATCGCATATTCTCTATTACGCGAAACCCAGATTACCGTTTTCGCACTTCGATCCTCATCGGCTTGTAATCTTTTAGCATCGAGCGATTCCTTATCGGTTTATTGATACATAGTATCTTTTTCAAGGTTTGATTGGCAACTTTTGGCTTTTGTTTCTTGCTAAATTCGATACCCCACTTTGGTTTTTCTTACATAGTTACGAGATTTTCAATCTTAAATGGATCAGTCTACGATCTATGTATAAATTTTCCTGTTTTGGCTTTTTATTGTTGCTTATGTTCAGATTGTGCATTCTTTAATCAATTAGGAAGTGGAATAAAAGATGGGAGCATTTATGTCGAGGTTTTGGTTCATGTTGTTTCCGGCTAAGGAGTACAAGATTGTGGTCGTTGGCTTGGATAATGCCGGCAAAACGACGACGCTGTACAGGTTGCATTTAGGAGAGGTTGTAACGACTCATCCTACAGTTGGTAGTAACGTTGAAGAGCTTGTGTATAAAAACATCCGATTTGAGGTTAGATTTTCTTCATACTTTTGGAACTTGTTGCTCTTTTATGGGGTTTGTCGGTTCTTTGGTATCTATGGATAGTTGAATTGATTTGATTTGTTTGTCATTTGGTATTTCTTTTGGGTTGGAACGGAAATGACATGTGTTAAGTGTCGAGAATTGCTTTTATTAGTAAAGAAAGATAAAGTAGAAGTTTCAGGAAATTAAATACTGTTAGTTGCAAGTGAAAAGAAAATGCAGGACCCTTTGGCAGGTGCATATTAGTTGTTTTGTCTTACGGTGAACCATTTGTGCCTGCCTGACCAGTTTTGCCACTTGTCCTGCCATTTTCACCTCTTAATCCAAAGCCCAGAGGCTTTTCCTTTATAATCTCAAAGTGCCTGCCTTCGTCTTTTGTTGATTAGTTCTACAAGAACTCGACTGTACTCTTGGTTTAAGAACGGGTACTAATTTCAGGGAGAGAAGTAGAACATCGTTTGCTTCTACTGATAACTCAGATTCATCCTTATAATCTTAGTGATTAATCATACTTCTTGAGCATTCGTCATCTTACATTTCTATCCTCAAAAAGTACCTTGTTTTGTATTGGAAGGTTCTATTTATATCCAGATACTTAGAAATGGAAACTTTTTGTGCTACGAATGTGATTGAAAAGCAAACTTCAACAATCTAGGTTGTTCTTTTAAATTTCCTGCTATTTTGCTTCATGGAAAATAGAGAATTGGATTTTGTATTGCGTGGTGGTTGAGGTGAAATGCAGGATAATATTCGTCTAATTTACTGGGTTATGTGTTTGGTCATGTTCCATGGTATAGAGAAGTTATAAAGCATTCAGGTATATTACGATAATTGTTCATCTTGTTCTGAGGACTAGAAACATTTCTTGGTGGCCACGTGATGTAGCTTCAATTATACATCCTTGGAACTGCAAATCACTAGTGTTGTATTTTCAATTCCCCAGAATTTGAGCTTTGTTTATTTTTTAATGTTATTAGAAGCTCTTGTGTGTGCGTAAAGGATGCCAGATTGTTTATATCTGAAGGGTAGTTACCGATGGCTAGTTTTAGTTGTGCAAGTTAGACACAACAAACAATCATAAACGTCTACCCTTTCCTGGTTCTGATGGTGTACTGGTGATTCTTGAACTCTTTTCTAAAATTTGGTTTTAAGGGGCTAGTGAGGCCGCCTCTTTTAGGGTCTTTAATAGCTTAGTAGATGCTTTCTCTAAAACAGGTGCAGAAGCTGTATTTTGTAAATTGAGTTCAATGAGGGACTAATTGCTTTCATATTCCTGCTGAACCAATGGCGGAATTTCTTAATGAGGTTTAGATACCTAAACTTCAGATTTAGCTGCCGGAAATCAGCTATTTTAGTTACAAGTCACCCAGCATAGCAATTTGCGGGAACAAAATCATTCTGTAAAGTTTTTACTGTGACTTGGTGGCACGTTAGTTCTGGTACTAATACATTTCAGGAAATATTTTAACCTGATAGATCAATAAAATTTTATGAGCGATTAACATTAACTAAATTGTAAAAGTACCTCTCATAGATTGAATTCTTAAAAAAAGACGGTGATTAGTGGCGACATTTGCTAAGTGCTAGAACTTATCTAGAAACTTGTGATTAAAGCTCCCAATCCTCCCTGCAAGCAAATTCATTACTTCTTGAGGAGTCTGACCTTAGAAATATAAGAATATTCTTTTCACTCATGCTATTTGCTGTTCTCCTGCACAGATCATTGTGTCTAGCTTGTGACATGTATCTCCTCTGAATTTATCTGTTTGCACCTATATTGTTCTGTTTTTGTGTCAAATATCGTAAACATTAAGATCTTTACATCTCTTGAAAATGGGTATATTTACTTTTTTTTTTTTTGGTAAATCAGTAGAAAATTTATATAAAAGAGAAGAAAATAAAAGATTTAGTACAAAACTGAGGGAATCTAAAAAATAACCTTGGCTACCAAAGCCACACAAAGCCTAAGGACCTAATACAAGTTCGTCGAACAAACCACAGAGCGACCATAGCTGCCTGCAAAGAAGATTACGCAACTAGAAAACCAAGCTCAATCTCTTAAGACCCAGAAGCAACACCAACTCCCAATAGCCAACCCAACCAAAACAAAGAAAAAACAACACAAACTCAATGATAGCCCATAAACATAGGCCTCTAAAGAATCTTGATGTCTGTGCTTTCCAGCTGAGTATCCTTCCTTCCTTGAAGTGGGGATCATCCTTGGATTGAAGTCCGACGAAGGAGAGGCTCATAAATGAACAGTACAAACTAGCACCTGCAAATGAAAGGAGAAACCAAAAAAAAGAAAGAGGACCCAATTTACCTACTCTCAGTGTTTATGCAGAGCTGTTCCATTACTTGAAAGATCACTTTAGAGTTGATGCACCCCACTTCCATGGCTTTGTCTTTGAAGGTTCGGCGGTTTCTCTCGGACCATAAGTTATAAACAACAACAGAAATCAGGATAGAGAAGGTGCTTAGGTTTAGGTTTCGGTGACTATGGCTTTGGGTGAACCAGTGTTGGATAGATTGGAGATTTGGTAGATTTGGGATGTTCAGTTGAAAGTGACTAAGGCAGTGCTTCCAAACTAAATTCGAAAAGGAACATTCAAAGAAGAGGTGGCTAATGGATTCATTGTCCAAAGAGCAGAGTGAACAATGGTTAGGAATATAAGTATAAAGAAGTCGATCTCTTGTGTGGAGTTTATTAAGAAAAGCTAACCACAAGATAAAAGTATACCTAGGGGTTATACCTTTCTGCCACACCAATTTACACCAAGGTAATCTCATAGAAGGAGGTCTCATCAATGTGTAAGCTGAATTATTTGTGTAGGCTTTTGTGGAGCTAGGCAACCACGCTAGCCTCTCCGGTTGAGATTCATCAGGCTGATAGGGTAAAGGATCTAGCATACGAATGACCCCAATTGTAGCGCCTTGCCAATTCCATACATTGTCATGAATAAGATCAGCAACTTTGGCATGTAGTGGGAGTTCTGACCCATTTATAAGTCTTGGGGAAACCAAATCCTGCAGTAAGCCTCTAGGATGCCACGGGTCCTGCCATAAGAAAGTAGTTAATCCATTCCCTATCCTAAATTTGAAGTGGTTCCCAAGAATGTTCCGAACTTGAAGTAATTTTCTCCAGCTCCAAGAACTATTGCTAGTGGGTTGGGTGCTCCAGAAATTCTGCCATCTAAGAATAATAGTGTGGACCCATTTAACCCATAATGCTTCTCTATCACTAAAAAGGATCCAGATCCCTTTGCCTAGCAGAACCTGATTCCAAGTTGAAAGATGTTTAATTCCTAGACCACCCTCCTGTTTTGGTTTACAAAGGTCAGACCACTTAACCTTGGCATGCATTTTTGTTGCAACCTTTCCAAACCACAAGAAGTTCCTGAGCTTAGCCTCTATGTCTTTGATTATAGAGGCAGGGAGAATAAAATGGCTTGCCCAAAAGACCTGAAAGGTAGACAGAACTGAAGTGACCAACTGAAGCCTACCAGCATAGGATAAAGCCTTATGGGTCCATTTGTTAATTCTGGAGTCCATTTTATCTAACAAGGGGATACAGTCTTTCCTAGTCAAGCTACCAGTTAATAATGTGAATACAATAAGCATTTTATGACACTTAGGCCAACACTAATTGTCCAATAATGAAGAGAATAACTACGGCTGCATAGTAGAGATCAATTTATCCTCTTAAGACTTGATCTATTTTAATGAGAAGTCTTTATGCACACATCATTTTGGGTATTGAGTAGCAAGTTCAAGTATTTATATGTTCATTTTCTAGATTCCTATAACAAAAGTGCAACGGTTGGTTATCTGTTATTCTCTTGTGTTTTGCACAGATTCACTAAACAATTGTGTTTTCAATGTATCTCTGGATATGTTGAATTTCAACTCCACGATACACTAAACTCTGCACTCATTTTGATCTAAAATCTTAAAACACTCTTGGAGATTCTCTTGCAACAATAATTCAGATGTAACAAGTATGAAAGTAACTTTTATGATTATTGAGACACTAATAGTGTCTTGAAAATTTACAATGACACGAGAAGCTGAAAGGCTACAACAAAGCTACATTAGAGTTCTTTTTGGTAAATAAAATCACAGATGGTCTCTGCAATCTAATAACGATGACGTTTAGAATTTTGTGTCATTGGATTATCTGGCATGTTCTTTCCTCAATTTGTAGTTTTGAATTGGGAATTTGTTTCAATGAAATTCCTACTAAGAGTGTCAAACATTGTTATGTCTCCTTGTTTCCATGGATTCCATAAATTTGTTTTCTGCTTCTGTTATAGTTTCTTAAACAATATTATCTAAATACAGATGTGAATTTTGGGTTTCCTCCTTGATAGTTTTACCATGTGACTCTATCTTATGGCATTTAAGTGTTGTTGGGAAAAGCAATTGGCTTCACTGATGAAACATGTTGTGATTCCAGCTTCTTAACAAATATTGTTGATATTGGTCTTATTGATGAAGTTTTAGCTGGATTATACTTGAATGAATTTTGGAGAACGGGGTCAATTTGGCTTATTTACTTGAATGATTCAGTGGTACTCTATTTTAGTACCATTTTCTATACCATTCTATCCGATATGGCCCATACCAGTCAGTATAGTACATGATACAGAATTTTTTATTACATTTGATTTTCAGGTATGGGATCTTGGTGGACAAGATAGACTCAGAACATCTTGGGCTACATATTATCGTGGAACTCATGCTGTGATTGTCGTGATAGACAGCACTGATAGAGCGAGGATCTCCATCATGAAAGATGAGCTCTTTAGACTGCTTGGACATGATGATTTACAAGATTCTGTTATTCTCATCTTCGCAAATAAACAAGACCTGAAGGATGCCATGACTCCTGCTGAGATCACTGATACTCTTTCTCTTCACAGCATCAAGAATCATGACTGGCACATTCAAGCCTGCTGTGCACTTACTGGTGAAGGTCTTTATGATGGACTTGGTTGGATAGCCCAGCGAGTTACTGGCAAAGCACAGACTTGAAGTCTACTTAAAATGTTACTGAATTTCAAACCACTCAGTGAAACAGAAACCAGTTTTTATGTACCATCTAACTACTCTTTTTGGTAGATTCTGTTATAACATTTGAACTGATATGAAGAAGTCTTCATATGATTGCACAAACAAGTATTTCATTAAGATTTCCAATTCAAGAAAATGTTATCAATGGTTACTTTATGCACAGCCAAGTATTACATGTCAATGAAAATATGTATAGCTCAAATGTTTACATGTCAATGACAATATGTATAGCTCGAAAATTTGCCGCATGTCCTGGAATTCGACGCCTCTGCCAAAGGAGGGGTACATTTGTTGTGCCTGAAATCAGCAATCAATATCATAGTATCCAGCATCTGCAACCTCGTGACTCTTGAGGGCCCTCGAACCATCTGTCCCACAACGGATTTACGGGACCATTTGTTCTGTGAAACAAAAATATGACCATAGCTAAGTGTCATGGCAAGGAATAGAAGAAGATTCACTGGAAGGGTTGAGAGAGGCATACACTGGTAATAGTGGGTCTGGTCTAATCTCCACAGTTGTTAGCATTCTGAGATGCAAAAGGCACAATGAAGTTAAAAGTTAAAATTTGTCTTTAAATGAAATGAAGAGTCAATAGCATGTTGAGTATGAATAGTAAGCACTTGTGCACTAGTTTACACTTACTCCTTGCATGCAGCTGAGGCCTTTTCCATCCTCTCAAGCTGGTCAATTTCTTCCTGTTTGTGAATTTATCAAAAATGAGAAGTCACTGGCATTTAAGTATCCATCAAATGTACAAGCCATCTAGGGAGCGAAACAGTTAATAGCTTGAAGATCTGCTCTTTGTGACAGGAAACCGAAAAGGCAAGGAAAAAAGATAGAACAACAAAATTGAAGATGTGTGGATATTATCATATTAAAATGTGACTTGATAAGTTATTGGTCTCTAAATAGCAAGTATTTCATTTAGCACAAGTTCTAGACCTCACCAAGTGGACTCAGAATCACTGTCAATACTGACAGTTTGCACCAATTTTCCTTCAGAAATAAGCAGGCAATTGGAACTTTCTGCTAAAAGAATTGCGAGATAAAACTTGAAATTCAGGGGAGCTTGTGGAAAAGCATTTTCTTAGTTTTTGAAAACTTCTAGTTAAACAAGTGACTAATAGAAGAAGGATTGGCAGCAAAAATGAGGGAAGCATAGTCAGTTAGATCCTATTGAACATACAGGATATGTAATTAACCACTTTCAGATAACAAGAACATTCTTAAGGGAAATGGATTGATCATTAAACCTGTCATTGAAGGCGACTGTCTAGATTCAAACTACGAACTAGAAATTGCAAAGACAGAAGAATGGGGAAACCTTTGTGAAATCTAGTGGTAGCTTTTCACAACAAATTCATGAGAAAATAAAATAACGCCTACTGAACTAGTCAAACTCCTTGGATCTAGGAAGTATTACAATAGAAATGATATTAAGCACTCAGAAGTTCCGCACAATATATAACGCTTAGCCAAAACATAAATCCTTATCAGATGGGAAACAACAGAAAAACTTAAATCCTTATCAGATGAAAAAAAAACTCATAATAAAGGCTTCATCTGTTAATAATAGTCAAAATATGGGAGTTCTTCTCACTAAATATGCACTGCATTCTAACGGTTCTACAATGCCAAGCAGAAAGACCTGTACTTCTTTCTGAACCTTTTCAGCTTGTAATCAGAGTAGATTAGGTTGGTTGAGACCATATAAGTTTGGTTAAATTATCACCATATAGCTTCCTAAAATTCCAAACTTCTTTAGAATCAAGGAACAGATGTTAAATATGATAGTAAACCTGTATGAATTTATTACGGGACCCTCAGATAAAGGAATTAGATAATTGAGATGCATCAAAATATGACACAGTATTTGCTGATGGAGACCTTGAAACATGCTGCAAGTAGAGCAATGCATAGATATGCAGAAGCAGCCTGTTTATAAAACAAGATGAATCTATACCCCACTAACATCTCTTCAGAAGTGAGAAGTCCCGTATTGCCACAGCATATGTTTGCATCAGTTATTACTAAAATTGGCAATGAGGAAGTTGTATAGAAATATACTGTATATTAATCAATTTTATGCTTCCAATGTTAACAGCAAGGGCATTCTGATTTATTTGCAGGTTATGATTCTGAAATAGGATTCAAATCTTGTTGATTAAAAGTCTAATACAAGTGCAATGAACATCTAATGGTGTTGGCCAACAGGTTCTAGTCTGACTACTGAGTAGTGAGTATTAAAAGTCCAATTGCAATCCAACTCTGTCATGCTCCTATCAACTAATTTACCTTCTTTGGAATTTTGACAAGCTACATCATGAAAATATTTCCGCAAACCAAACTTTTCTACAAAATCTATAATGTCTACTCTCGAGCTTGCATATTATATAGTCTCAAAAAGTCTCCTTCACCTAAACATTCTGTCTCAGAATAGTTGAATGGCAATCTTCATGAACCTTAATGACCAGCGGATGCACAGAAAAAGCACAAATCTACCATCACATATCCTGAGCTCCAACAACATTTTAGAACATGACACAACCATGCTAGCCCAAAAGCTTCCTAGATAATCTAATCTACATGCAAACAAACATGGCGTCCTCTCGATTTGTACAAAAGATAGCAAGTAAATAAGCAGGTAAATGCTAGGGAACCAAGAACTTCCATCTAAAGAGCAGGCAGCCGAAAGATTCATAATAGTTGAGTAAGAGGATCAACAGCAATATATACCAGAAATCCTGAAAACTTCCTGAGAGGATGAGATCAGCAAAATTATATAAACCACTAGCTATATAACACGAAGACAACAAGATACCAGATCTCCACAAACATTTTCTGATTTCCAGCAATCAACTAAACAAGACTGCCTATCCCACCAATCAAGCAATTTTCCCGTAATAAAGATAACTATTGGATTGATGAACGCTCGCTATCCATTTCCTAGATCTACCTAACCCCCAGACGCGGGGACGCCCAAGAACAAGAAGGAAAACTCAACACTGTTGAATAAAACTTAAAAGAAAATTTCTTTGACAGTGAACACTTACACTCAAACTCTACTACTTGGCAACAGTAATTTAATAGCTCCTTGAAAGTCACAAACAACCATCAATTTGTACAGAATTCAGAAAAACACACTTCATCTGAACTCCCTTTACTTTCAGGACAACATATTTAAAAGCCAAACTTTTCCTCGTTTCCTCTCTTCCACTTGCAAACTCCTTCAGAGATACCCTTGCTAACACAAAACTTCCTCAGACTCATCCCAAACGATATTAAACCCCCCAAAATCAAACAAAAAGAAGTAGGAAAGAAAACGTTTTCCTATTAATTCTCGAAGAAACCCAGAAGAGAAACTCAAAGACAGAACAGAAAAGAGAAACTGAAGAGACAAGAACTGACCTCTAAGCATCTAGCTTCTTGCTCGAGCCGTTTGACCTCTGCTTGTATTCGATGCTTTCCTCTGGTATCAGTAACACCTGCTAAGGAGTGGATACGCTGGGTAATCGGACCCGATGAGTCAGACCTGTCCGATTGCATCTCTTAAAGACACAGTGAAAGGCAAGTCAAAAGAGTATCCTCAAAAAGCCCTAAGCTTTGGCTCTCGTTCTGACGAAAAAACTGGAAGAAACAAAAGTTGTATTTGTATCACATAAAAGACGCCATTTGAAAGAAAAACAAGGATGACCCAGTAATCTTTATGGACCCCATGTACATGAAGTTAACTACTTTTCTTCCATCAAAGAACAAAAGAACAGTAGTTATCTGTTCAGTTCAACAACTCAGAAAGTATGAGAGAGAGAGAGAGAGAGAGGTTGTCGTTTTTCAGGGCTTTCTTACAAGAGAGGTGCGTGAAAGTAGTAGTCTTTTCTCTCTCTAATTTTCTGTGTCTTTTTGTCCCTGTATGAATGAATCTCATCAGTTGTGTATCGTGCTCAAACACCTTTCTTTATATTTTATATTTTCTATGAAAAGCTTTGATGCACGCGAAGTGGTCGGTAAGGACATTGACAAAGCTAGCTAATCAGATGAAAAAACTGAAGATTATGTTTTATTGAGCAATTTTGGTGTTGGTAGGAAAAAAAAAACTAGTGTTGGATTTGATTGACATTGCAGTTTCTCACCACTGGTATTTTCACTCTGCTTTTTAACGTAGTTCATCTTTAAACAGTCAGTACTAGTTCACTCTTTTCAGATTGTCTGGTCGGAAACAAATTTAAAATTTTTAAATCTAATTTATTAATTTTAAATTAATTAAAATAAAATTATAATGATACGGAACAAATTAGCGCGAGTCTTACGTATCGATATCAAGCACATGCACATCTCAAGAAATGGTGAATAGAACTTTGCAACATATCATGTATAAGCTGAACTTTGGAGCATATGCATATCAGTTATATTTATCTTGCTGTTTTCTTAATAACTTTATGGTCTAAACTTATATCACCTAACAAAGATATGTACCTTTTTTTGAAGTTGTTATTATTCTATTTTAATTATTAATTATTATTTTATTCTAAATTTTTTAAGTTAATTTATTACATCTTTTATGTTTAGTTGACTTTTTTTTAATATCTTGATGTAACATTTATATATGGATCTATCATAAACAACATTTGTACGGGATTCAACTAAATGTTGACGATGATGATTCACTTAAAGTAGAGGGATACAACTTGTTTCTCATTATTTATTAATTTGAAGATTTTAACGTCAAATGAGACTCTCTCTTATATGTTTAATTTTAAATTATTTATTTACTAAACAATTTATTAAAATATATAATTATTTGAGTCATTGGATGTTCGGTTATTTATTCATTAAATCTATCATTTTTAGAGATTTCAATCTCTTAAATATGTTGTTAAACTTTTTCTTCTTTCTTTTGACGAGTCTTTATATCAAATTGAGAATTTTTAAAATTTATGAAATTCATGCAATATTTATTTTTTAAATTGAGATATTTACACTTTTTTTTAAATAGAGGAACTCGCAGCAGTTATCCTTTAAATAAGCATCAGGTAAATTTTCGAATTGACGCAATAACCTACAAATCACTCCAATCAGATACTCTACACTAGACAAACCCTGTATGATAAACTTGATCGAGAAAACATAAGTAGGATGATTCGAATACAAAACTTTTTGATCCCGTGCCCCCTACTCTATCAACTCGACCACTCCTGTTCCATCTAAACAAATCTTAGACTAATACACTTTGAAACAAGGTTTGCAATTGCGCTTGTTTTATTTTGCAATAAAATTATCAAATAATCTCAACATCAATAATATAACAATGGTTTTTCATTCAAAATCCTATTTCAAAATTTAGAATGAAGAAAATAAAAAGTCATAGTAATTCTCCAATAAAAGTTCATGAAATGTTTTAATTTTCTTTATAACTAGTGATTTTTAATAATCATGTTCGTTTATTTTTATTTTTGTGTTAAATTTTAATTCTCGACTGCTTCTAATTACTTATTGTTCGTAATCATTCTTATTGAATTGATTCTAATTTATTTAATATTAATTCACAATTTAAATTTAATTTGATTATCATTCACTTTTAATCTAACTTTAATTTTAATACATTAAAATAATACGCAAATAGGTTTACAATTTGTCACATGCAAAAACAAAAAGCATTGATGATTGAGTCACATTTTCTTACATTGATTATTTCACATCATGTTTCATTAAAATTATATCTACATGTCTGCTTTTTTAATCCCTTCCCTCATTTGAGTGATTTACAATCAAGTGTTAGGCATGTATAGGTGGTAGAAAAAGTTTGGTTTTGTTTAATTCCGCCTTAAATTATGTATTAAAGTCATAAATTAAGTTTACCTTAATTAATTTCGAGTTCAAGCTTAACTTAGATTACAAATACTTACTTTAAGCTATTTTATATAAAATTAAATATTTTCAATAAGTTAATTCAATTATATTATGATTAAATTTACGAACAAAATTTAAATTCAATTCAATAATTAAAAGAATTGTTTTAACTTTAAAAGCAAGTGGGTAAACCTACGTTGAACAAGTGCCACCAGCCTATTTATATTATTTTGTTTTATTTTATCTCATATAATCTTAGTCATTTATTTAATAAAATATACGTAAAATTTACATAAATAAATAGCTGATATTTATTAAAAACAATATGTCTGTGTTGCTTTCCACCGTTTTCCCGGAAACCAAAATCATGGTTCTTTAGTGACTTGACTCTTGTCAGTCCCATCATTGTCACCTAAAGTGTTTCAGTGCTTGAGTTCACCTGGTGAAACTGCCGATCCTACCCCAGTAAGTCCAGGACCAAACCTCTGACTACCGTTCTGGTAGAGGGCTGCTGAGGATCAGACCGTGGTTGAATCCTCCAGTAATGATCGGGCCTGCGATTAAGGGTCCTTAGAGTTGGGATCAACCTTTTTAGAACAAGGACCAAACTTCTGACTGGTTGGGATTCAACCTTTTGCTCCAAGGACCAAACCTCTGACCGGATTTTCCCTGCCTACCGTTGCCTTCACCGCCAGTTCCAGACGTTCCAATGCCAAAGCCAGGCATGCCTCCACCGCCAGTTGAACCGCCGCCTGATCTATTGTCAGTAATTCAACGTTGAGCACTAAAATAGAAAAATTAAAAGGTCAAGTATGTTTAATTTGTTGTTATATAAAATTTAAAAGATCAATTATTAAATTGAAATTTTAAGAGACTAAAATAAAATTTTTTGAAATTATTATTCTTTATGAGTTATGATATCATTTATCTTATAAAATCATTTCTTAAATTAGTTAGTGAGTTTGCCTTTTCCATTAAACAAGACTACCTTCAAAATATACGTGAAGTAGAAGATTAGGTCAGATTAAATTTAGGATTTTGTATATATATAGTTATATACAATTTGGTATTAGGTCAGATTAGGTCGTAAAGAGAAGTCCTAAGTCCAAACTAAAATTTTTTCAAGTTTAATTAAATCTCGATTAATTTGAGTTAGGTCAATTTATTTTAGACTAAAACAGATTAAATCAAACTAGCTTTGAATCAATTTACCTAATTTGATTTCAGTTTAATTAGTCTAAGTATGACTTAATCTTATATGTCCAAACTTTGGTTCAACTGAAATTATAGCATCTTTTAATGTAATTGATTAAAATAATAATATATTAACTAAAATAACATTACATTACTAAATTAAATAAAAAATTTTAATTAATTAAAAATTAATATATACACTTCAAATCGAGTCAAGTTTATTCGAATTTATATTATCATCTTTAGTTGTCGGGTTCCACAATTTATTATTTTTTTTACAAGAGGGAAAAAAAACCAAAAACTAAATTAACGCCCGGAGGTACACTGCGCCTAGCGCATTGCTATGAAGAAACTCTTGGACTTCAAAAGGGGGCTCCTGTAGTATATATATGTCCGGACTTAAACCACCAGCGAGATGAGCGAACCTATTTGTATACTGGTTTCTTTCCCAAAAAATACGTTAAATATGAACCGTCCATGTCTGATACAGCAGCTGCTGAATTCCTGTCACCATAATGGATGCCTCAGTCAATACTATGGGTGAAAATCCGTTTTGAATTTATGCCTGAATGCAATTTTAGTTCTTGAATTTAGTTTTGGATCAATCTAAAATAAGTTTTAATTGTAGTCAGGGACGGAGCCATGTATAGTGTAAGGGGGCCATGGCCCTCCCTTTCAAATATATTTTTTTAAATTACTTATATAATTAAAATTTTTAAAATTACAAATATAAGTGACCCTCTTTTAAAAAAATCCCTACTTTTAAAAATCTCGACCCCTTTAAAATTGAGTCTAGCTCTATCCCTAATTACAGCTGACTTTATCATATGCTTTACATGTGGACGACGGAGGAAGCCCCACATCTGATCTGTACAGCATGCATGACTCACAGCTGCCCCTCTTGCGCCTAGTTGCTAGTAACTACTCCTTCAGTCGAAATGAACATATACATATGTATAATAAGATCGTTTGTCCAGTTTTATGGTGTCTTATTATATCTAGTAAATTTCAGTCATTTATTTATGTAGGTCTTGCGTGAGCTCCACATAAATAAACGTGAAGCCCGCATAAATAAATGACTTAAATTTACCGAACAAGACACCATAAACACTATAAAAACTGAACAGAAACTCAAAGACTCATATTTGTCTGCTCAGGGAAGTCTTGTTTCGACGTCAGAAGTCTCTCTTTAGGCCAAAACGCGCACAGCTCTTATCTTTTCTCTCATTTAATCTCATGAAGCAAGCAATGCCTACGCCACTCTCTAAGCTTAGTTCCATCTCAATAAAAACATCTCCTCCACCTCCGCTTTCTGTGCTACCTTCTAAAACAAGCAAGCAGGTTCATCATGGGAGCCGCGTATCCCTCGTAGATCAGTTGATGATAGTCACTGCCGAGCCGGAGGTTCCTGGGAAGACCCCACATCAATTCCCAATAAAGTCTGACTATGGTCTGCCCTTTATACCTCCAGAGGTACCAGACTTTCCAAGTGCTCCGGAGATAGAGACAAATCGAGATACCGCCTCCTGACATACCAGAGTTGCCAACTCCGGGACCGGACAATCCACCACCGCCAACTCCGCCCACGCCTCCTGGCGTGCCCATTCCACCTCCAGACACACCCCGACTGGAGCCGCCAGACATACTTCCACCGAGGTCGCCGCCGGACCCCGATATCACGCCACCGCCAGCTTACCCGCCACCGGATATTCAGCCGCCGCCAAGGCCCTTTGTTTCGTTTATTTTCTGATTCTAGGTGCTATGACGTGTAGTAAGAAGTGGAGCTGGAGACTGCTAAACAACGCACGGTCTCGGGAATAATTGGAGATTGACGAGGTTTTTGCTGTAAACAAAAGCAATATAAATTAAATTTTATCAAAAGAATTTCATTAATAAGTAATATAAAATGATAATAACGAGATATCAAACCTAAGGCCCTGTTTGGTTGGAGGTTAATTAATGGAATGGAATGTAAGGGAAGGGAAAGGAATGGAATGGTTTATAATGAAATGGAATGTAATATAACAAAAAGTTGTTTGGGAAGGATGGAAGGGTTAATAATGTAATGTAGTGAATGTTGTTTGGAAGATGGATGGAATGGAATGTAATGTATAATAAATGACTTTTATACCCC
>JANIPN010000219.1:87630210-87640686 GCA_027478595.1 Erythroxylum anguifugum
CCAATGTACAAGTCGACTTATCGGTACTGGACATGTGTAAGTCGACTTATCCAATGTACAAGTCGACTTGCACACGATTTACACTTACAAGATCCTCCAAAACGCTTGTACGCGTGGATAGTCCCGGAGGACATGGACTATGGATTCAACCTAGCCTCAGATATGGCAACTGCTATCTGTCGCAATATGACGCTTTACACTGTGTTCATTTGTCAGGAGCTTATGCTTTGTTAGTAGCCAAAGGAAAGCTCTGATCCACTGGGATCCTGGCCATTTCCAGATTACGTCCCAGGGGTTTTGCGAACTAACCGAGTTGTGTCCCTCGATTAATTCGTTGGTATCGCCACAGTGAATCTTCCATGCTCAGCAAGACCCTAGCGAATTGTATCATCCGCTGTGTTAGGAGCACGAGGGGTAATTCCCGCTATAGCTAGATAAACGGAGAATGAAAGGTATTAATAAAACCTAGTCCACTTCCAATTGCCATCCTCAATCTGCAAGTCCGCTATTACAGCATCCAGATCTCCTTCCAAAATTATCCAATTATCCAACAGAAGCGAATGTTTTTACATCGCCCAAATTCCATTTGATAACTTATTGCCAAAGTTGCTGCAATTTTCCACCAAAAGCTCGAGGCCCTGTATATATCAGGAGCTGAACTGTCAATTCAAATTGCCATCACTTGACTACCGACCAACTATTAGATAAGAAAGAGCCCAAAAATCAGTAGAACAATCTATAGTCAATAACTTAAATTCTGCCACGTTTCCCCCAACGGATCTCATCGTCATTTTAGTCCAAGATACTCGAGAAATTATTAAGCGATCGTTGACAGGATCTCCGCTTTACTCCCACCTCACGCTATTCACCTTATTTTCCGTTTTTCCAACTTCAAAAGCCATAACTCTACAGCTCTTTTTCACTTCACTCGCCATTTCTAAGCATGGCGTCCGATCTCAGTTCAGCTTGTTCACGCGCCTCCCGCTCTACTATACTCCCCAAACCTTTACTGTCTTCGCCGTTGCGACGTTCCTTTGTAGTGAGTGCAACTAGAAGCAATAAGTTAAGGAGCTTTAGAATTTGGGTTTCCGCCGATGACAACTCATACTTGGACATGTGGAAAACCGCCGTTGATCGAGAGAGGAAGGCCGCTCAGTTTGAGAGCATCGTCGGGAAACTGCCTGATAACAGTGACGTTGGGGAGGTGGACTTGGAGCAGAAGAGCGAGGAGTTCAAAAAGATTCTGGAAATCCCGAAGGACGAGAGAGACCGCATTCAGAGAATGCAGGTGGTTGATCGCGCTTTTGCCGCTATTGCTGCTGCTCGATCCCTTCTCAATCAGAGAAAGTCTGGGAACGCTAATTTTGACGCTGAAAACGAAGAAGGAGGAGGAGGAGGAGATGGGGGAGTTAGTGAAGGAGAAGGTATGTGAGCCTTACTTCATGTTTCAATCATGTTACTACGATAGTTGAATTGAGTTTTCTCCGTTTTGGAGCTTTGATCTTGTAAATAAATTTGGAACTTTGTTATGTCTGTATCTTTTATTCTACTTTATTGTGCTTTAAAGTCCACTTTGAGACTCGATACTGAAATTCACTTGCGATTTTGAACTTAAGACTTTCATTGCTCAATTTGATGTTGGTGTGAAATAGCATTGAGATATATACCAAAGGAAAGAAAAGAAATAGCATGAGATATGATCTGCTGGCAATTTTGGTAATCAGCAATCAGCTAAGAATGTTCGATGTCCCGTTTCCATTCAACCAAATAATGTTAATTATTTCTCCAACTATCTTGATTTTTTTAAACAAGTGAAAATCCATATAGTTAATTGGAGATTTATGGATTGATATACCAGAATCAATCAAATATTGTAGTGGCAAAGGTATCCGATTGATTTTGGTCTACTTTTAACTTATATTTCGGTCTTCGCTTCTATAGGAACAGAGGGAATGGCAGGGACTTATATTTGTGTACATGACAGTAAACCAGAAGTAGTTTCTTTGTGTACGTTAACTTCTGCATCCAACTTCACTGTTATAGTTGCCTCTGTTTTTTTCAGGAACCAGAAGCAGTAGTATCTTTGTGTCTCGATCTGAAAATGCTGGGAATGGAGTACCTGGTCCTGATTTTTGGTCTTGGTCACCTCCTCCTGATGACTGGAATGACAATTCTGACCTGTTTGCTGCAAAGAAATCTTCAAGACCTCATACTTTGAGCAATCCAGTAGCAGAAAAAGATCGATCCATGGAAATACTTTCTATTCCATTTGAGAGCAAATTTTCGGAGAGCATCCACACCCCTCCTATTCCTCCTTTGCAGTCACTGATGGAGGTTGTGGAAACTGAGGTCTCTGAAACCATTAATGAGATTCATTCCGTGAAGGAGGAAGCGCATGACCTTGGTGCCTTGTCCTCATTGCATGCAGCAGAGGCCGTGCATGCTCTTAATAAGGATAAGACAGATGATTTACTGTCTCAAGGGGTAAATGCTGATGGATCAAGATGGTGGAAGGAGACTGGAGTTGAGAAAAGACCTGATGGAGTGGTTTGTAGGTGGACCATGTTGAGGGGTGTTAGTGCAGATCAGGAAGTTGAGTGGCAAGAGAAGTTCTGGGAGGCTGCTGATGATTTTGGGTACAAGGAACTTGGTTCAGAAAAATCAGGACGTGATGCAACTGGGAATGTTTGGCGCGAGTTTTGGAGAGAATCAATGTGGCAGGTATAACTTAGTCATGATATTAGCTGGATTAATGGTTACTTCCATTTTAAATTGTGTAAACTTACCCCTTTAGTTCTTAATAAAACACTTTTTGGGGCTGTTTTTTGAAAATCTAGAGCTCTTCAGGTTGCCATCCCAGGCCTTGTAGGAAATTTGGTAATTTGGCCAGTTTTTCTCAAAGGACTTGGTTAAGTGCATCCTGAGAATTCAGCTTGTCGTTTGACCGATTTATCTTGGTTTTAGAAATTGGAATAATGCATTTTCCTCTGGATGGTTAGTTGCCAGTATTGAACAATTTGGTATGTGCAGGATGCTGGGCTTGTACATCTTGAGAAAACTGCTGATAAGTGGGGAAAGAATGGAAGAGGTGATGAGTGGCAGGAGAAATGGTGGGAGCATTATGATGCCTCTGGTCAAGCAGATAAATGGGCCCATAAGTGGTGCAGCATTGATCCAACCACACAACTTGAAGCTGGCCACGCTCATGTTTGGCATGAAAGGTACTGCATAGGTTTGAAAATGCTGTTAAATCCCTACTACAAGTATATAGTCAGTTGACACAGCAAAATTTATTGAGCTTTGAATGGTAAATGACATTTCAGACAAGGAGAGATGACTTCATATCATCTTGATTAAATGATATTTTAAGTCTTTATAGAAATGGAATCTTTTTATGTAGATGCTACAAGGTACGGTCCTTTATCATGCTCAAGTTGCATTGTATCTTTCGAAACTTAAAATACCAAACTAGTTTGACATTGCTATCAAGCTTTCTCGACTAACTTTGGAGTTTTCATCTGTTAATGCTTTTGAGGAATCTAACTGTTGGTGCTTGTCAATGTGATAGCCGTTGCTAGGTAGAAATTGGGGATAAACTACCATAGCATGAATGTTTGCTATTGTTCAGAGTCATCCAAAACCAGCTGAAGTTCTTGTGCTTTTCAAGCGTTGCATGTTCCTCACCTTGAATTATGAGTTTGTAAAACTAGTGGTATGACCGTATGAGAATTGTATAATTGGCTCTATCTATGCATATGTTGTCTTTTAATGTTGCTGTTGTTCTGTCTTGTAGGTGGGGTGAGAAATACGATGGTCATGGCGGCAGCATCAAATATACCGACAAGTGGGCGGAGCGCTCTGAGGGTGATGGTTGGACTAAGTGGGGTGATAAATGGGATGAAAATTTTGATCCAAGCGGTCGGGGTGTCAAGCAGGGAGAGACATGGTGGGAAGGTAAGCATGGAGAGCGCTGGAACCGCACTTGGGGTGAGGGACACAATTGTTCTGGATGGGTTCACAAGTATGGGAAGAGCAGCAGTGGAGAGCACTGGGACACGCATGAGCCCCAAGAGACCTGGTATGAGAGATTCCCTCACTATGGCTTCTATCACTGCTTTAACAACTCTGTCCAGCTTCAGGAAGTTCAAAGGCCATCGGACACTGACCAATTATAAATTTTCTATGTTCACATATACCATAACACCTGTCTTTTTCTCATGGAAGATAGATGACATGCAATTAGTCGACATCCTAGCTAATAAGCTAGTAGTAAGTAATAAGTCTGATAAAATTTTCGTGTACATGATACCGTATTTATCATTAACTGCACGGAATTTCGTTGGTAACATGAAAATTATTTCTTGAGTTTGATAATAATCAAGTGTGCAGGTGCTGTTTTGTTTTTGTTTCATGAGACTGCCCAGTTGCTGCATGCTTTCTCGTTAAAATTCCTGGTAAATTTGCATTGTTGGTTAGATGTCTCCAATGGGGACTCAGTCATGTGTTTCTCCCTTTTTTCTTGCTAGCACGCATTCCATGAGTTGGACGAGCCTAAACAAGCAAAACTAAGATTTTAGACAGTCCACATCGTTAATGACTTGAACAAAACTAAATGTTCTTCATTTCAATCAGAAAGTGTAAAAACTAAGATTTCTTCGTGTTTTTAACCTGTCTAGGGATAAGGTTCACATGGAAATTTTCTAGGGGCTCGAGGCCTGAGAGACTTTCGATAAACACGGACTGTATATATAGTCACTTGCATTATATATATATATTTTGTAAGCTTGCATTATACGAAATGTTGTACAAAATACTTCGTTATTTCAATCATTAAATAGACATTAAATAATAAATTTTCAAGAACTACGTTATTTCAATCATTTGGGTCCTCATTATTCATAATTTTACTAATATAAGTATTGGAAATTCCAATTGTGGAATTACTACTTAATATAATAATTCTTACTAATATTATATATATAAATTTCTTACTTGATGTTATGACAATCTTGATAATTTTATAAAGAAGGAATATTTTAAAAAATATAATAACGTACGTGAAAATTCAATCAAAAATGCTTTAGAGTTATGACATCAAAATTAAGGTAAAACAAGAGGTTGGCATTTTGTTTATTTCAATGGAAAAATTAACAAAAAATATGAATTGATAAAAATATCTCTTTTGAAATAAATGAAAATATGAAAAAGCATAAGTTGTCCTTGTAATTTAATTTTTCCAATTCAAATGGATTATAGAATTTATCATTTAACCAAAAAATTGTAATTTCATTTATATTAATTATTTTATTATTCTTTCTCAAGTAATTCAGTCATGCATGGCGTGTGATTACATAACAAAACTGTCGTAATGAAACAAGGGTTCAACCAACGGCCATGTTTGTGGTATGACATGTAAAACATTCGGAGGGTGCAAAGCGAAAGCAAATCCATATAAAGGACGACAACTCCTATACCATACAAGCCGAGGAAAACAAGTTCCACGATCTTAGGAAGTCAAGAACATGAGTGGTTCAAGCAATTACAAACCCTTGTTCTTCATCATATTGGCATTAGCAGCGGTCAGCGAGCGCTGTGTATGTGGCTTCAGCTTCTTTCCGAGGTACCATGTTCATATCATCAACCGCCTGAGCAACGACATCCTCTTCGTTCACTGTCGTTCGGCGGACGATGATCTGGGTGATCAAAATCTGTTTGGTGGTGGTGACTACAGTTTCAGTTTCCGGGAAAACATTTTCAAAACAACGTTGTTCACCTGCGACTTTCAGACAGGTGATAATCATGGAGGCAGCTACACAGTGTTCTGGGATGATTTGACCGACGAATGTGGGAACAATAATTGCATATGGAGCGCCAGAGATGACGGTTTATACTTCACAAGCAGAGTTAAGAACGGAGAATACCGATTTTACTCGTGGCAGTGGTGATTAAGGATGTTTCCATTGTATCCTTATAAAGGGTATAATCTAAATAATAAGGTAAATGAATTCCAGTGAATAAAGTTGATATTGTTGACAAGAATATGCTCCATAAAATGGATGAGTAATTAGCCAGAGTGAAGGCTTAAAAAACTTGAACTCAATCGACTCTGATGCTGCTTTTTGCATGATCCAAAAGTTTACTATGTCAGCTTCTGTGGAGTAAATGATATGTGAGTAGCAGATTGTCTGTCTTAGATCTTAGTAAATAGTCAACAACATCCAAACCTCTGAATGTGATTGCTCTTTTGTTCTCAAGCTCTCAATCAACACAAACCAACCGAACAGAAGGATGCTGGTATTTAGAAGCTAATGAATGAGCTAACAAGCGACCCAAAAAGGCTCAAGTAAAACGGTTTTGTGGGTATTGAATTGGAGCAATCTGAAAAGTTGAATGAATCAAAACTTAAAAGTATTTAAGTGTGGAGTGTATAATGGTCATATCAATAAATGTGTATAGATTGAAACAATTCATTTGATTCAATGGATAAACTTGAATATTAAAATATTTGAAATTTAAGAATGAGTTAAATGAAGTTTAAGTTTAATAATTAATTTCTACATATTCTCATATTAAGTTTGGATTATATAAAATATAAAAAATCTAATCTTACATAATATTTATAAGTACTTTAAATAATCGTTCAATATTTATTTTAATTAAATGAATTAATATTTATATACATGTATGGATTATATCTAATCAAAATTATAGAATTTTTATATTTATTTTTTTGTTTTAATTTTGGTTACAAATTATGTTTATTATTTTATATATATTATTGTACTTTTTGTTTTTATTTAATAAATGTTCTAATAACTTATTTATATTATGAATAATTGCTAGAAAAGTTTTAAAATATGAACTTATAAACTAAACTTAAACTTGAAAATTTTATAATAGATTAAGTTTGAATTTAAAAATTATATGTATGAATCAAGGAAGACAAAGGGTAAATACTCTTAAATTGTTAGATTAAACTCAATCCAATTCAGTGGAATATTGATCCATTTTAAAATAAGTTTTGAATCTTTTGATTGTTTTTTATTTGGGAATTTAAAAAATTTATTAATAAATAGAGAAGATTATATCAAGAGATGAGAATATATCAAGAGATGGTTCACTCCCAAGTGAAATAGATCCACTTGGTTCATTGAATATCTTTAAGTTAAGCATACGGCGACGTTCAGAACAAAACACAAGGTAAATCCGTCTTACAAAGTCGTTTTACCATTCGGGTATAACGACCTACACCTTTCTCGAATCTTATATCTCTTACTCGATTAGGGTGAAAGAGAGTTGACGCTCTGACAACGATGCAAGCAGTGGTTCCATACTCCATAGAGTTTTCCTTGATTCTTCACATAGATAAATCAACTCAGGTAGTAGTCTCAACTATAGAAAACTTTTGCGATTAGGGTATGACTTTTTTGTGTTTCAACTTTCCAGACTGTGTTATCGGAGGAGGGAGGAGGCTCTCTGGGGGGCGAGACTAATCGAATCTTTTGACTGTTACCAATTGGTAAGAATGACAAAGTTTTCTAAGTCAGTGTTGATTATGTCCTTTAAAATCCTAGCCACGGTTGGGATATCTCCAATATCCAAAATCTGTACTACTGTTATTCCGAACCTTAATCAGCAAAAGAACACGTACAGTTTTCAATGGGGCGACTGTATTTAAAGGTTGACTAGCAGTAGGGCCTCCTGTGTTTCTAATACATGGGCCAAGCCTACCCATCATAGCAGGCCCATAGACACAGACCCAATGACACGTTAGAGAGAGAATTACCATTAACATCTAATTAATCGAGGTTTGTACACAATTATGTTTATTATGCTAGTCCACAATAATGATAAAATTCTATCAATGAATGGCTTAAGCAATTACAGAGACTTGTGAGCTGTGTCTCATCATATTGACGTTAGCTGCGAGTCAGTGGTGTGTGTGTCGCTCCACGCTGATACCCGAAATATACATACCATATTCACGTAATCAACATCCTCATGCTGAGTGAAGCCAACGTCCTTTATGTTCACTGCCGTTCCTCGAACGATGATCTGGGTGAGCAAGTAGGGTATGCTGGTGATGAATTCCTGTTCAGCGTCCATGAAACGCTTTTCAGGACAACGTTGTTCACGTGCGACTTCAACTGGGGTGAGGATCATGATCATGGAGGCGGCTACAAGGTGTTTTGGGATGGATTCCTTGGGAACATTTTCACTTATGAATGTGGATACAAACACTGCATTTGGACTGCCAGAGACGATGGTTTGTACTTGAAGAGCATTCCTGCTGATAGCCGAGATACCAGATATTACGGGTGGCAAAAGTGATGGCTAGCTAAGACCTATTAGTGTAAGAGGAACATGAACATAGTGCCTTAGTGGTGGTTCCTCCGTTTTACCCTCTAAAAGGGGCTATATAAATGATAAATCCAGTTAATATAATGTAAATAACTTTCAGATATTTAAATTGATGTTATTTACAAGAAGTTCCCGTTTATGTCATGCTTCATATATGATCACTCACTAATTAGCCAAAAGACTATAGTCCTTGATGTATATGTAGAAAAGAAAAGATTAGATTTAAAGGCTCCTATCTATTTAACCGAATTTGGAATGAGTGCAAGTTTGACTAAAATTTTAAATTTAATTGATTCTTGATAATTAGTATATATTCGGATTGATCCAAAACTAATGAATCAAATCAAATTTGAAGAGAGTAGAATTTGAATTTGAATTAAAATTTAAGATTAAATTAAAAAAATTAAGCTCTTGCTCAATTTTTATGAGTCTTGAAGCCAACCCTCCTATTAAAGCTAATATTTGCTGTTAATGGAGTCTTTCACTAGTTATATTATGTAATATGCTGCAGCTTTCAAAATATTAGGATTTTTTGACTAAATATTAGCTTATTACGGTTGTTAAAGTATTGAAAGAGCAAAATCTTAAGTATTATGTCAACGAAGGAGAATATGCTTCTAAAATTGTTGAGTATGACTCGATGGTGCAATCTTGAAATATTTTAGAAAGAGTGTATGTGCTCTTTTACAAGTCTTTGGGTGAACACAGTCTGGAGCACAGATATGGCCCATCAGAATATTAGTTTATGCCTAACTTAATTCCTCTGTTACGTTAATCGTTAGCAGTCGTTAGGAGTTAGTATTTTCTGTTTCTGCAAGTTAGTAGTTGAGTTAGTTTTCTTCTTTACACTTGTATATAAATACATTGCGTACTTACTGAATAAAGTAGTAGAAAATTTTCCCAATTGACTTTTCCACATGGTATCAGAGCCTCTAAAGCCTTCCACCGTTTTCTTTTAGACTTTTGTCTTTTTCCATTTTCTTCTCCTAAGTTCCTCTCGCCGTTCTCTTGACGTTATCTGTTTTGCTTCTTGTTTCTTGAATCTCCGGCAATGGCTGAATTAGTCGATCCTCAAATCCCTATTTCTAGTCCCTATTTTTTGCATCCAAATGAAAACCCTTCTTTGATTCTTGTTTCCCCAGCTCTCACAAGTTCGAATTACAATACCTGGTCTCGTGCTATGCGATTAGCTCTTCTCTCTAAGAATAAACTTCAATTTGTTGACGGTACAATCCTGTCTCCTCCGCGTCGTGATCCGATGTATCCAGCTTGGGAACGCTGCAATACAATGGTCATCTCGTGGCTCAACCATTCAATTACATCTTCCATCTTTAGCAGTGTACTTTGGCTCAACACCGCCTATGACATTTGGAATGATTTGCGTGAGAGGTTTTCTCAAGGTGATATCTACCGCATATCTGATTTACAAGAGGAGATTTCTGCTTTTAAACAAGATGATAAGTCAGTCACTGATTATTTTACTGAGCTTAAGATTTTATGGGATGAGTTACTGCATTTTCGCCCTCTTCCTACTTGTTCTTGTGCAACGACTTGTTCTTGTGGAGTTTTGCAGACAATTAAGCGTTATCATGAAGATGATTGCGTTATCCGTTTTCTTAAAGGTCTCAATGATAAGTATCTCTCTGTTCGATCCCAGATTATATTGCTTGATCCTTTACCTACAATCAATAAAGTTTTTTCCATGGTTATTCAACAAGAAAGGCAGTTTGCTATTGGTGCCTCCAAGATGTTTGTTAATAGTTTCAGTACATCTGATGCACCATCTGATTCTAGTGTTCTTGCTGTTACAAAGAAATCACCTGCTCAATCTTATGTTGACAAGAGGTTTTGCACTTTTTGCCAACGACCAAAGCATACTGTTGACACTTGTTTTCGGAAACATGGATTCCCTCCTGGATACAAACTAAGAGGGCAGGCTCGTGCCCACAATGTATATTCTGATGATGTTGCTGAATCTTCATCTGTTTCCGCTGATCCTTCTCCTAATAATTCTGGTTTTATTTTGACTCAAGAACAGCATTCTCAATTGCTTGCGTTACTCCAATCCACCCCTTCCATATCTTTTGCCCCTATTACCAACAATGTTACCCGTGA
>JANIPN010000219.1:87905126-87920898 GCA_027478595.1 Erythroxylum anguifugum
AAACAACACACACAACTAAATATGACAATCTCATTATGTGATGGAGTCAGAAATTTAAGATAGGAGGGCCCAAATAAAATATAGATTTCACAAAAAATTTTATATCAAAATTTTTTAAAGTATTTTTCCGTAACTGCAAAATTAAAAAATTAGTTAAAACTAATATTTACTAATTCCATAAAGAAGTAGCAGCTCTCAAATATACTAAAAAATAATTGAATCTTCTTTTCTTTATATATATATATATATATTCCTTACTGTTCATAACCTCAAAAACTCATTCCCTACTGCAACAACTTAGTTAAATTATTGATCAAACGGTTATACATGCATTCTCTGAAACATCCCCAAATCCTGTCGCGGAATCAATAGTATAAAACTTGTCGATATAAAAAGCAGACGTTACAGAAGAACAAAAAGTCAAGAAAAACGATCAGACATGTCAGCCTTGTCTTTCTTACCTTCTCGTGTCGATTGTTACTTGACACTGTACAAAACTGCAATTGAAAGTGATTGGACTATCGCTTCTAACTTTTTCAAGAAAGATTCCAATTTAATAACTGTTGATATCACTGAAAAGCCCATGATTGCTCTCCATGTCGCTATTGGTACTGATCTGTCCTTAAAATTTGTTTAAAACCTTGTGGGGTTAATGTCTAATCACCTCCATGTGAAAGAAAATTTTGGAACACCTTTTTTCATACAATCTTTCACAAATCATATTGACGGTGGAGGCGTGACACACTTCAGAAGAGGGTCTTGTTCAGTTATCAAAGATTTTGATATATATATAATAAAAATATTTAATTTTTTTAAATCTTGGGAGGCCCAATGGTACACTGGCTCCCAAATAGCTCCGTCAATACTTAAAGATGCATTGCAATTTATTAAATTATGGTAATAAGAACACGACAAGAAAACTGATTAGCTTTACAGATTTAAAAAAAAAAGTGATTACACCTGCCTTGATCTAACTATCATAAAAATTAGCACAAAATTTAGTAAAATTTATTAAATTCCTTTTGCATTTAGTTTCTCTTAAGGTGGAGAGTTTTTGCAGCCTTAGGCACGAAGGTTGCGAGCATCATTGAATGCTTGAATACTATAGACAAAAATCAGAATCACTTTTTTTCAAAAAAACCAAAATCTGGAATTGTTTATCGATCGGAATCATACGAGTTACGAGTTGGAAGAGTTTTATAGGACGCATGTCATATACGATACCAAAATACAATCAGAAATATGAATTAATTAATAACCTAAGAAGAAGTTAGAATATATAGACTAGCTATAGGAGTGATAATGTACAAATTAATAAATATAACTGAGGTGTTAAGAGCTATAGGTCCACTGCTGTACGCACATAGATGGTTATCATTCAAGGGTTAGGTGTTAATTGGCCCACTACAGTAGGAGATACGACGAACTTTCTAATCATAGTATACGTCGATATCGTTTGAGGAATACAACAACCGAAGGAATATATTCCGATAGTGAAAAGGAAAAAGGTTAGAAAATCAATAAAGGGAAGAAAATGTTTAGAAAAATGGAAGATAATCTCAAAAAGCTAGAGCCAAATCTACTAATTAGGGTTTTAAGTTGGCAAGACAAATTCCATAGAATGGTCTATAAACTTTATTCCAGGGAGGGAACGAGTGAGTCACTGCACAGGTCGGGTTTCCATGATCAAGGAGGAAGCAGAAAATGAAAATTAAGAAATCTTTTTACAAACTACGAGTCGTTTTCTAGCTTGTCCGTATCAGCTGTTGCTAATAACAACTGAGGTGCAAGCTGGCACCAATCAGAGGCAGAACTGGCAAGTATCCAAGATATGGAAAATTTGGAAAGGAAAGGGGTTATCAATCCATGAACAAAGCAAAGATTCTTATACGGAATTGGATTAATTGGACGTCACACATATAATCTCAATCCAAAGAGAGGGAGAGATGGAGATTCAGAAAATTTTCTTCGGTTGAGATGCTCTTTCCTTTTAGTCTTTTGCGTGTGAACCTTATGCAACACCTATACAACCATGCAAAAAATGGTCCCCTCATATGCTCTACTATGGAGTTTACACTGATCTTTTGGCTCATGGCTGTTGCTTTACTACTCACAGTCACGGAGTGAGAGAGAAACAAATGCCAAGTGTCCCCCACTCTCTCAGGGCCCAACCTAAAAGTTATTAATGCTCTTTCAGTATATATAGAAACACTCACTAACCTGTCTGCAACTGCAATGGAGCTAGCCTTGGCGTGACAATATTCAATTTTCATCACCAGGGACCACTTCTTACATCTTACATTTTATTTCCACTTAATAACTTTTTTTTTTGATATTCCATCTACAAAGAAATAATAATAACAAATTGATAAATTCCCCTTCAATGCTATCCTCTCACTACTCTTCTATTTATACTCCTTTATCCTCTCCATCTCTAAACAACCTTAACCTCAGAACACCATAGCCAGTGCTGGTGATGAGTGTGAAAATGGGTCAATTTAAGTCGAGTTTTCGATCTCAGTGGGGTGTGTATGGCTGATGAGCATGTTTCGTATCGTGCACCACTATCAGTTGAAGCTGCCAGCATGATCTTAACTTGCCTCCTTTGTTGAGGAATGATCAGATCATGTGGCAGTTTCACCTGTTGTTGGTAGCATGAGAAACCCTAATTCTATTAAAACCCTAATTTCTTTTCTTGTTCAATCCCTAGAAAAGGGTACGTGATATTCTTTTTAATGATTTATTCTCATCTGGGTTTTTTCCGATTTGCGTATTTGCTGTGTACTTGGTACATTTTTTTTTCTTTTTTTGTGCATGTCTGTGTACGGATTCTTGTATCTTCTCCTTGTTTTATTCCATGAAACTTACGAAAAATGGTAAGTGAGCGGATTTTTGTTAGGGTTTTCAGAGACAAATTTTGGGTCTCGGTGCAGTTCAAGGATTTCAAGATCCCCTATTCGTGCTTTGGTGATTGAGCCTTGAGATATCTTGATTAATCTTCCGTACCGCTCTTATTAATAAATTGGTTATGCATCTTCAAAGTCCTGCGCATTGATTTACCAAATCTTATGCCTGTTATTGTTTTCTTTCATGGTTGTTACACGACAACGACAAGTATTGAGCACCAAATAACTTCGGAATAATAGAAACAACACTACTTATTTCAGTTTTATGGGGGAAACAACATTTCAGAGATTAAGGCTATACCTTGATGGTCTAGCTAGGTAGGGATTCTGCAAAGTTCTTAGGCACAGAGTCGTAGTGCGTATTTTGATGTGTATATAAGCATATATGGGTGTGAAATTAGAAAAAGAGAGACTTGAAATTTTTGTTACCTTTCGACTTGTCTCGATCTGTACACCTATGGTTGTTAGTCACCTCTGTCATAACATTATCAAGAGTGAGCGTGTGCACTTGAGTTTTCAAATTCTCACCATAAGTTGTTTGCCTACATCAGTTTGTAATGTGATTGATCTGCCAGGGAAAAATCGCAACTTCGTTTGAGTTATAAGTAGATTTTGAAAATCCCATTTGTTTGAGAAATTCTACTTATCAATCTGTTTCTTGTTCTCACTTTCAGGGGCCGTGGAAGTGATCAGAAGATCAGACTGGTGGTAAAGCTGCTAGTAATATATAGAGAGAAGCTACTAATACTCCAATGGAACAGTAACGCTTCACTTGTTTTCTTGCGATCTTGACAAAAAGAGAAATAAGAGTTATAACATACAAATATAAACATCGGATGGGAAATTTTGATAAGCTTTGTTTCAGCAACTTGAATCCCGTTTTGCTTCATGATACTCGGAGGAAAGTTCAGAAATCAATTGAACACTATGAAAATAGGCCTACTTCACCTCTTAGTTCTACCTTGGAACTCAAACAGGGAAATGAATCATGGTCTTATCCTCAATATACTTCCATATATGTCCGGTATGAAAGGCAGAAATATGAATCATGAACCAGATATACAGAAAGAGAATGACCACCTCTTTGTTTTGTATAACATTTCCATGGTGAAACTGAGGCCTTACATAAATGTTATTGACCATAAGACGTTGCAATTGCACTGACAGACACGGCCGGTATTGAGAAATCGCAATCTGTGGTAATTACTCCTAACTTATTGCTTTGAGTACTACCTGTTCATAACTATTAATTGCTTCTGATGCTGTATACTATAAGGAGTTGTTGAGTCTTGATAAATAGCTTATAAGCCAGTTTTGATTCACGAAAACTGGTGTAAGTAAGATAACGATTACGGGTTCTACTGATATAAACGTCTTCTTGCTCACACAGGCATGCCTAATATACATGATAAAGAAGTTTGAATTAATGCCTCTAGCTACTAGCTACCCTTTGGTTGTTGAACTTTTGGCTACTCTCTCTTGGTGGGAAGCTCTATAAGGGGAAGATTCCACATACCTTTCATTTTCCATAGGAAACAAAAGAAGCAAAAACGTCATTAGTTTGATTCTCCCAACTCCTTCACAGGACTTGCGTTTTGTCAGTTATCATCAATGAAGACAACAGGTTCAGGAGGAGAATCCATCGATAAGGGCTTGATACCTGCCATTTACGGATGTTCATAAGGAGAGCTATATATACTGCCCCCATGAAATGGTAATGAAAATGTCATATCGCTATCCGTGTGCTTTTAAAATGGGACCATGAGAGATCAGTTGCTTGGAGAGCTTTGAACAAGTCATATCATATCCCTTGCAAATCCAGGAAAAACGATGGGTTGGGGTCATCAGAGTTTGTTTTTACATGTTACAGTTGCTGGGGTTTTATTCCTTAAGCTTTGTACTTTCTCTTGAATGGCGTGCTTTTATCTGAAATTAAACTTGGAGTACATAAATGTCCTGAGCCATATAACCTGAGAAAGACGCACTAGCTCAACTGAGACAAGCTTTGCACTATTAATAAATTTCGTTTTGACAATTAAAGTTGTGATTTAAATTTATTTATTGAATAAGATTTTACATTATAAGAACAGTATCGACCACATTAGTCATAAATTTTATTTATCTATCAAATGATACTTATAAGTTTTGCTTAACATTTTTGAAAAACTGAAAAATTGCTCTTCCATCCTCAAATGTAATTCAGTACCTAGTATTACGACTATACTTTAATGTAAAAGAATAGTCAATTGGAAAATATCGATTATTATTAATATTATAAATAATAAATAAGTATTTTAAAATAAAAATTAATTCAATAATAATCCAAAAAAATGAGCATCTTTTTCTTAGGATTGAACTCCATCGTGTCATTAACTTGATGCATTTTTAATTTAAGTCAATTAACTTTTTTTTCCCTTTTTTATAATTTTATAATCATTAACAAAAATTTTAGAAAAAAATCGAAGTATTAGCTCAAAATCTCAATATATGTCTTAATTATTTACCCTTCAACTCATTAATTTTTATTTACGAGTATTTCAATTAATAAGTGAGAAATCAATATAAAATTAAAATTACAAAGTAATATTCTTTCTTATTTTAAAAATTAAAATTTTCTTTCTTATTTAAATTTTTATTATGTGAAAATTATTTTATAACAATTTTAAAGTATAAAAGTAAATAAAAAAAGTAAAATTTGAGGGGAGTTTAATGTAATTACATTTATTAGAGGACGGACTTCATCCAGTAAGCTCCCATTTTAAACTCCACAATGTGCAAGGCCACATTTCCCGCCTTCTATATAAACTCGCACTCTTCAATTCAAAACTCCAAGTCTGAGCATCTTCTTCTTCTTCTAGAGTTCTCTCCCTCTCTTAAATAGAAACAGCCAAACACAGCAATCAACAATTCCATTCATCACAGTTTTGTTTACTCTAAACTCAAGATGATCGCAACGCTCAAGTAAGTTCAAACGCATCCAGTCTCTGTTCTCTTCAGTTCCATTTTTGTAGAGTTCATTGCATTCTTAATTTCTGAATCTTTTCTTAGAGCTGAAGAGCAAAGCCAGTTGCAGCTCGTTGAACGAGAAGATATTGACGATGAAGACGACTTGTTCGAAGCGATCGATAAACGTAATTAAATATAACACCTCCGATTCTCAATTGTATTGTATTCCTGTTTTTGTTCTTCTTTGGCCGTTTTTTAAGTGTTTTAAAGTTTTCATCTGCTTGTTCCTGATCGTTGAGTATTTTGAAAATTTCTTCGTCGTTATCATAGCTGTTTTTTAAGTGATTTAAAGTTTTCATCTGCTTGTGCCTGGTCGTTGAGTATTTGAAAATTTCTTCGTTGTTATCATAGCTGTCTCGTGTATTGTTTGCTCTTCTCGCTGTTTAATTTTGATAATCTTCAGTTCGTGGATTTCTGTTCTTTTACTTATGATATTAAGTATAGACTGTCTCATTAGGAAAGATCGAGGATGAGATTTTCTGTTCAGGTGGTGATTTTGTGATGTGTACATAACTCGGTTCGTGTTTTGTCCGCGTTTAAGAACAAACTCGTTTTATTGCTTTTTCTACTCTAATGCGTTTGTTTAAGTAGTGCTGACCTTGGATTATTAACTGTTCTTCGTTGACTGAATTCTAATAAGATCTCTTCTGGTTTACAAATACACACACATATTTATAAGTCCACATCCCTCTCATTTGAACTACATCTTTCAAATATTATGTCATTTTACCGTTCAGTTCGTTTGTTCTGCGTATATGCCTTGTAGTGATTGCACAAGGTATCAATGCTGGAGATGTAAAAAAGCTTCAAGATGCAGGGATATACACCTGCAATGGTTTGATGATGCACACTAAGAAGGTATAATAATTTTGAGCGTACATCTTGAATTGTGAAAATTTTCGGAATTGTGAAAATTTTCGGGCCAGTAACTACTTATATGTATCCATATACTCTTTATCTTGTAGAATTTGACCGGAATCAAGGGATTGTCTGAGGCTAAAGTAGATAAGATCTGTGAAGCTGCTGAGAAGCTAGTGGTCAGTGTTCATGATGTGCTTGAACTTCATTAAAAAATTTTGTCATCTTTTTTACTAAATTATTTTTCCCTTTCTGCTCTTTAGAATTTTGGTTACATTACTGGAAGCGATGCTCTGCTTAGAGTAAGTTTTTCTTCCCCTTTAGGACTTCAAATGAGGTATTTGTTTTGAGTTCTTGATATTTCAACCATTTTTCATCAAAAGGAGATTGGTAGTCCAAATTGCTGTTGAAATATAACAACCTACATTTTGTATTACGGGTGTTAAAGTTTTTAGGTTTTCTTCCAGAGAAAATCAGTGATTCGCATTACAACTGGAAGCCAAGCCCTTGATGAGCTTTTAGGAGGTAGTGATATTCTAGTGCTGTCGATGTTTTACACGGGTATTACACACACATATATATATATCCGTCGTAGCTTGTTTCAGAATTATTCAACTGGTTTGAAATAGGTGGGATTGAAACTCTAGCTATTACGGAAGCTTTTGGGGAGTTTCGGTGAGAATTAAATCACATCTCTTATAGAAATTATCGTTGAATCTGTATGTGGATTTCCTCCCTTTCAAATCGTTAAGGTATGCAATGTAACTCCTTTACTGGTCATCTCAATCTCACTTCAGGTCTGGGAAAACTCAACTTGCCCATACTCTTTGCGTTTCAACGCAGGTTTCTACTTCACCTTGCTAGTTATTGTTGATACTGTTGTAGCACCTTCTGTGAGCGTAGTCTGGCTATTAGTTGTTAAGACTGCCAATTTAGCAACTAATTATGCAGATTTTTTTAGGGATGCCACATTTCTTCTATTACAATGACATGGTTGGATTACTTGGATACCCACCTCAATGAGATTCATATTCAAACTTTCATAAAGGAATTTCCTAGGATATAGGCATACAATATGCCGATGCAATGCAAGTTATATTGGCTTCTTTAACTATGTACTGTTTTTGCCTTTTTGGAGTTTGTAAGCTGGTGCAGGGCTTGTACTTGAAATGCCAAAATTTCTTATTTTTCTGATTGAGCAAACTTAATGTAACAAAATCAACACGAAAACGATGAATAAATACCAGCACATCGATTTATACTGGATCTAGTTATATGAATAGAATGCATTGTAATCGTTAAATGCAGAAATTCCTTATTTGTCTGGCAGCTTCCGACAAACATGAGGGGAGGAAACGGGAAAGTTGCTTACATTGATACCGAAGGAACATTGTACGCTTGTCTATTTTCCCTTACCTTAGTAAAGTGGCACTATCTGCTGTTTCTTTTCAATAAAAAGTGATGAGAAAATATATGTTTATCACCCCCATACTTTAATTGCTGTTTTCCTTTTCATGCACGTGAAGCCGGCCTGACAGGATTGTGCCAATAGCGGAAAGATTCGGCATGGATCCAGGAGCCGTCCTAGATAATGTAATCAGTAATATTTAACATATTTTTATCTTAATTAAAAAGTGGAAATCAAATCTTACATGTTTCTCTATGATTATCAAAGATTATCTACGCTCGCGCATATACATATGAGCATCAGTATAACTTGCTTCTGGGTCTGGCTGCAAAAATGTCTGAAGAACCGTTTAGACTTCTGGTAAGATTTTTGAAATTTATTATAATATCAAAGCATGATCGTAACGGGATTAAGTCATGTCTATGAATTTAGATTGTGGATTCAGTAATTGCACTATTCCGGGTAGATTTCACCGGAAGAGGAGAACTTGCAGAACGTCAGGTGAGTCCATGTTTCTTTAGTATCCCACTTTATATTAAACCTTTGCAACTATACTGTTTCTTTATAATGACATGAGTTCTTTGATGTCTCTATACAGCAAAAATTGGCGCAGATGCTTTCTCGATTAACAAAAATAGCTGAGGAATTCAATGTTGCAGTCTATATGACCAACCAAGGTAATAATCATTTACGAAAGGCTAAATGGCCTACAAGATCCCGAGTCTGTGTGGAGCATCCAGTTCAAACAGATACAAAATCGTCCAAGTATATATTTGTGTTCAATGTCAGCTAAATCTGATAAATCGTGAATTGGCTCATTTGTTGCAGTTATAGCCGATCCGGGCGGAGGAGTATTCATTTCAGATCCTAAAAAGCCAGCAGGAGGCCACGTGCTTGCTCATGCAGCTACAGTCAGGTTGATGTTCAGGAAAGGCAAAGGTGAACAACGGGTCTGCAAAGTGTTTGATGCACCAAATCTGCCCGAGGCTGAAGCGATATCCTTAATATTATTCTCGTTTGTTTTTCTTCTACACTTTGATTAGCTAAATCACTCTCCATGAAATAAGATCCTGAAAGGACCAAAATCCCTATTATACCACACAAAAACACAACGGCCTACAATACCTAAATTGGATCCTTGACAGAAGCACGTATTCCAGATAACTCCAGGAGGCATTGCAGATGCAAAGGACTAATACAACTACCTCTTAGAAGCTGAAAGCCAGAGGCCATGGAAGACTTTTCCCACCTGCTCTTCCAGTAACATACATTTATCCGAAGTATTGTTTAGCATGATGACCTTACCCAATAGTTCTGTTAATTGGGGACCTTTACAGCATCGAGTTGCTGAAAACAATTGGGTATAGCTTTTATGGTTTCTAATAGCACTTCATATGACAGCTCTTTATAACAGAGAGTAGTTCTTTACCTAACCTATCTCCAACTCAGAAACCCATCTTTCCACCTCCATCAGGTGTACCACACATTTATAAACATGCACATATATACAAAAACATTCAACACAAATTTCACATCCGGATGTCACATTCCCTTTATGAAGGTAAAACTTTATTCAATCTTATATCCATCAAAAGTGGGAATAGACTGATAATGGTGCAACATGTACAGCTGCATATGGTAATCATCTCATTACTGGAATTACTAGCTACGAGTTGGCATGCATGAGCATGTAAATGTCATCTAAGATGGACAACAGAAAGTTAATAAGTCGTCTGACAATAAAGGAAGGCCCACAAATAAGAAAAACCTTTTCAGAAAGGACTCAAACTCATATGTCCGAGGACCAGTTATAAGAACTCCCAACACGCGGCATGCCAGTTTCCTTCTTTGTCTCCTCATCAACCTTGAAATTTGCACCACAAACCTGACCTGAACTATCCACTCTTGGCACTGGCTTCAGTTCATTTAATGGGTGCTCGAAGCTACGAAGGCCTCCAGAAGTTGTAAAGAAGCACCCTGGGAAGAACAATACAAACCGGTATATTAAGCAACATCAAATCCCTTTGCTGATTAATCATTGAAGAGATCAACTTAAATGATAATGTAACATTTTAGGTTGCTAAGGTTCAACAGAAAGAAGTAAAAGTGGGAGTTCTATCAAGAACATAAGAAATGGGAAAATCAAAGCTATCTATATGAAACAGAACTAAAAATTAAAGGTTCAAACTTTAATCCATGCTGTATCATGAAAACATATCAGGTTACATCGTTGTAAATATCAGCAAAAGATGCAACAAAAAAGAAAATATGAATGTAAGGAACTCGGAAGGTTCAAACGTGATATCATTACAAGAACAAATGTAACAGAACAGCAAGAACAAAAACCAACGGTCTCACTTTCAACTTGCAATCACCAAAATTAACAGGTTAGCTTTACCAGTAAAATTGTCAAAAAAAAGCCATTGAAAAGATATTAAGGGAATATGTGCTGCATATATACTCTCTGGAGATCTCAATACACCTGCATTTCTTAAATATCTGGAATCTTCAAATTTTGCCACAAACTTGTACTAAATCTAAATCATATCACAATGCATATGTAGACATAGGTTTATCACACAACGAGATGGCAGGGTCAATGAAAAAGGCAAATAAAGATTTTCAGAGATTGCACGGTAGATGAACGCGTCATGATTTCAGAAGTTTTTCACCTTTAGGGAATGGTGCATAGGATTGCCCACAGCCTTTCTTCACAATTTCGGCATCATCAGAAAGAACAACATTGCCTTCAGAATCAGTACCCCAGAAAAAGGGCACATTTCCATCAGCATCCTGCAAAATAGGATACTTGAGCTTCATCCAAACAGCACATTTTTTGGAAACAGAGTGAACAAGAACAGGAAAGAAAACAGCAAGAAGATAAGAGGTACTTGGGAGAATGAAGAAGAAGATTCCTCATATAATAACTTACAGAAGCCAAAAATGTAGCTTTTGATGTGCTATCGTATAAGATGAATGCAAACTTCCCTTGGATGTCTCTCACAACCTGATCAGGAGGATAAGGGCCTCGATCTCTGAGAGTTCTGTAAGCTTCAATAATGATGATCACCTCATTTGCAGTTTTGTTTAAGCCGTATTGCTGCTTCAGAACAGCAACATTGTCGATATGGCCTTGAAACAGGCAATAGATGTCATCGAAAACTGCAAATAATCTAGAAAGAGAAATAGGATACATACAAGTGTTAGATAACAAGAAGGCAACAAAAGTATATATACTAATAAATTATCAAGTCTTAATCTACAAATCAATAATGGAATGCGACGCATAGTTAACGTGTTATTGAACCAAACTAAGTATATCTTCATTCGTACGTGAATGCACAATTTGCAGTCAGAAAGAAGAAACTGAATGTCAAATTCCAAATCACAGGACTTGAAAAGTTCAAAGTGTAAGAAATTAATTCCTCGACATGATCTTGATCCATTTAATCAAAAGTACTACATACATAATAGGAGGAAAATTTCTGTAACAAAAACAGAATAGGCAAGAAACTAAATCTATGGTTTGTCTTTATCAAAGAATCGACTATCTTTTGATGGAATAACAGATTATAATCCACCTATCAGATCAGACTAGAAATGGTTAAAAGAAGCGTTATTTATTAATCCAGATATCTGAAGAAATTGACAATAAAAATCAATAAAACCTAAAAATTCTGATCGCCCCAGTTCATAACATTTTTCACAAAACATCTGGATCCAATTTTACACATGTAAGCCATAATTATTATAATATTCTGTTCATCGCAAGGTTTCTGTAATACCCTACAGATTTTATGGTAAGGATATTTCACAACAAGGGCAAAGAAGCATCATCAAATCCAAGGTTCCCAACTTTCTACTTTTCCATTTTATCACCAAGAAAATATCCCATTAACCAAAACCAGCGATCTAACAAAATCAAACACAAAAAAGAACCCTAGAAAATAATCAAAAGCGACAACAGGGTAAGCGAACAGGAACATGGCTATGGATGAAAATCACCTGGGAAGGAGAGGGTTTTGCTTATGAGCAGAGTAAGCAATGAAACCAGAGGAGCCAAGATTAACTGTGACAGAACCAGAGTGGATCGACTCAAAATGCTTCGCCAAGACTCCATCTTTCAGGGCCAACACATTCTGGGTCTGCGGGCTCTGCAAAGCTTCAGGGCACTTGGCCACTGTTTTGTCAAAAACCGCTAGCATTATCTTGATTGCTTTGCAGATCAGTGATTGGCAGTGCAGAAAACTAGAAGCAGAGAAATATGAGAGAGAGAGAGAGAGAGAGGTCCAAGAACGTGAGTTGTGAGAGAGCGCTTTAAGTTCTTGATATATACACGTGCCTGACGCAATTGATGTGTTCTTACGTAATAATCCTTTTCTTTAGGATAAACCGACAATGTCCTTTCGAGTTCTCGAGTGATTATGACTTTTATTTATTTGTCTCTTCTGTATTTAAGTATTTTTTTAGTGTTTATTAACGTGACAAATTTTCAGATTTTCCCCATCTTCACCCAAGGAGAGTGACATACACAGTTGCAAGTTTCAGGGATAAAAACGTAATTATTCACTAAAAGTATTCAATTCTTTTACCTTCGGGAGAGATTATGTCGAAGTTGTTAGACAAACAAGTTGATCCTAATTGTTAATACCAATACCAAAGTACATAACGAATATCCAATATGAAGTAAAAATGGCTTCCCATGTACCAAGAGAAAATGAAGTAAAAGTTGCTAGTTGGCTTTAAGCTTGTAGTATTCTGAACATGTATTTAATTGAAGCTGTAAAAGATGAACAGTACAGGCCGGTAGATTGCTCTATTTTTCTCTGAACATGTAAAAGAACTTGTCTATCATTAATCAACAGCCAATAACTTAGTGAAGAGCCTCAAACTCGATTGTATGCCACTGACTTGCTGAAGAGCCGGCGGATGTACACTACTTGAAGAGCACTAGCAATAGCCAGCAAAATGTACTCTCCAACCGTGTATCCTATTACACGCTTACGAGTGCTCTCATTTGCTGCAGAAGAAACAACAAATAGGTCATCCAGCTGACAATCTCTGAAACATTAGTTATGCTACTAAGCAAGTTTAACTTGTTCCTACAAAGGGGACGGTTTTTTTAAGCACCCGCGGATAGTAGCATTTGATTATATAAAGAGGAAATTCGGAATCTTACATGATTCATGCAGTTACTCAGATTAACATGTTCATGATTTGACTAGAAGCAAAGAAAAAGTTATGTCACTGTATAACAAAAAAACTGGTTCCATTTGGACATGCAACAGGGATTTTTATGCCACAAAAAAGTAAGATAGGGAAGAGGAGGAGGAAGAGATATATAAAGGAAGAAGAAATAAGTATAAATAAAAGAAAGGAGCATACTGTGACGGTGTCGAGCATCACGTGCTTTCAAATATTTCTGCTCCGCTGTAACAGACTCCAGTGCCTCTCTCAGTTCAGCAATTTTAACATTAATGGGGTCCAAATGCTCTGCATGTGACATTACATGAAAGGTGAAAAATACCAAAGGTAACAAATTTCAAATTAAAAAAAAAAAGCCTGAAACAAGTAAATCCAAGAATCTAGACATTTTGTTTGGATGTATTGTTGAAATTCCACAACCAACTTGAATAAGAATTATAGCTTTAACAACCTGATTGATAACATTCCAAGCAAAAAGCAAAGGGATCATACCATCCTTAGCAAGGTCATGCTCGTTGGGAATGTGACCTACATGAATATAGAATGACACAGTCTCTGGTGTAGAATATGGATTGTGGAAACAGAATTTGTACATTCCACTCCTTGGGGCTTTCAAATCAAACTTATCCCCAGACGTTCCCTTCACTGTGTGCACCGTGTTACCAGCAGGAGATGTCACCTGCATAACAGCCAAAACCCCAATATTTCAAAATTACTAACCAAGAGTAACAAACTTTCAAGGATAATCACAAGATATCAATGATTATCTGACAACAGTACAGCATAAATAGGCTCCCATATACTTCATGTGATCCGTAAGGCACAATTTGATACAAGGTTTCTAATGTCTACTATTCTCAGAGGCAATTAATTTAATACAAGGATTTGCTCACCACCACCCTCCCCTGCCACCATCTCTACAACCAGATACAATTCCTACTTAATCACCACAAAGTGGATTATATTTGAATAACTGAAAATGAAAGACCATTTACAAGCCAGACTAGGAGAGAACTTCATATGAATGCAGTCGGGTAATCTTAAAAGGAGACTTAAGAAAGCTGATAACCCAGATTTCTACCCAATTATCCCCATGACAATCAATGGTTAAGCATCAAAGGGACGATTCTCTTAACTAGTAAAAAATTCCCCACTTGAAATGAAAGACACTCCCATAATACAGCATAATCAGATCAGAACACAGGTTCCAAACGGAACAAACGAAGTAGTATCTCTTTAATTGACCACAACTTCGGACAAATCCAAATGCAATTTAAGAAAAAAAACTTTGAACTGAGAACCGCCCCATCAAATCCCCTACAGCAATTGATCAACCCAAAAAATTCGTAGACGAAATAATTACAATTTAATAACATACCAACGAGATTCAAAAACCCTAACTTTAATAGAACCCCGCCAACTCTAAACCGAAAGGAACAGAGAACCAAGACAGATCTAGATGTAATCAAAATCAGAAAGTCAAAAAGTAAAACACATACGGTAAAATCAATGCCTGGGTGATCAGAGCTCCAGAAGATATCGTGATCAACGACGACGAAGTTGCCGGAGATGGAGTCGCCTTCGTAGAGAACGTACTCGTAGACGCATTCAACGTCGTTGACGGTGACGGAGAGCGAAGAAATACGGGCAACAAAACTGAAGAAGAGAGCCACAACAACATAGATCTGTCTTCTCTCCATGGTTGTGGTTCGTGTCCGAGATTGCTGAGATTTTTCGATTACCTTAAATTCAACAGTTTCCAAGGTTCTGACGTATTTTGCCTATACAGAGCTCTATTGTCACGTTCAAGTAGCACGGTTAAGTATATTTAAATGTTATATTTTTTAAAAAAAATACGAATTTAATTTTATCCACTAATTTATTATGTACTTTTTATATGGATAAACTTTATATTGTAAGAACTATGATTTATAATAACTAGCAGAGTAACACTGCACAAATGAGCAGTAATATTGCCCTATGAAATTAATTAAATATATTAATTTATCAGTTTAATGTATAAATTAAAATAGGAAATGTAAACTAAGTTGAATGGCTGGGCTGTGTTAAATGAGGGGCAGTAATCGAGGATGATAAAGTCGAACACAAATCATTTTCCTAGTGTAAATTATGTAATCTTCATGTGCTATCTGTGCAAACATTTTCTCTTACACTATATTTTATTTTAAGATAACCTGTCTGGAAAGAGAAGGTTTGTTCTATCTCGGTTTTCCACACATCTTACAGATTCGTCATCAGTACAGATTTGGCCGGTCTTCGAAATCTTATACTAGTAGTACTTGGATACGACATCAAGTTAAATGATTTTAAACTGTATTATTAGATATTTAAATTGTATCATAAGCACGGGAAAAGGCGTAAATAGAGG
>JANIPN010000219.1:87954301-87969902 GCA_027478595.1 Erythroxylum anguifugum
ACATCATTCCTTGTTGCCTTAAGACGAGGTCACTCGTAGGGGTGGTTGGGTAATGCTATTGGTATTCGAAGATAATTAGGTAACCAATAAATGATTCATCACTCCTAATAGAAAGAGATGATACCCATAACCTTTAGTCGGGGTCATTACTCAGGAATCTCTGGCCAGAGCAGTTATGTGTCATGAAGAGAGTCTTCAATGACACATAGAGTAATAAGATCTTAAGACAAGAACTAACATCATTTGGACTAGATATGACGTAGTCAATCTAGTGGGAGTTGATACATAGCCCATACTTCGAACTAAGTGGGGTATAGTATGGTGAAAGGACGAATTACACGATAATTGCCTATGGAAAGGTTCGTAAGTCAGATAATTATCTACCGAAGAGTTTGTATGTTAATCCACTTATATTTCGATAAATTGACATCATGAAACCCTTCACGATTTGATTGAATTAATAGTTAATTCAAGTGGCATGAAACCATCTATGATTTGCTCGAATTAAGAGTTAATTCATGTGCCTAAAATAATCGAAAACCTAAGGATCGCACCCATAAAAGATCGGACAAAAAACAAAGTATGTATGACTGTTTTTAAGTAGGCCACGATCGTGGAGGTTGTCAATTAAATAGGCCACAATTGTGGCTCATAGGTCGCGATCGTGACCGAAGGCTCAACAGATGTACATAAGTGAGTTCTTCATTTATGTACAAAAGAGCTAACCGATCAAAAACACACTCAAGTGAGAGAATAAGGTGTCTAGAAGAGTTCTAGAGTTAGAGAGAAGTATCTTGAGTCTTGTTCATGTAATTTATGCAATTGTTATATGAATCAAAGTGCATGTAACATAGTCTTGATCTTTCTCTCCATTAGAGCATCTACTTGAACGCATCTAGTTTGGTGCTCTAACCACCTTTACACATTGTTTCTTCTTCATCTTTGCGTGTTCTTGAGTGATCAAAGAAGGGTTTGGTGTTTGTAACAACCCAAACAAGGAAAAGAATTAAGAAAGGAGGAAAATCAAAAGGTACATGTACCGTTATACCATGTTCATATAATATGTTTATGCATGCATTGAGATTCTGGCTTTTTGGGATATCATGGGGTCAGAATTTAGATTTCAACACTTATGTTGCTTTATCATGCATATGATGCATGAATCCATGTCTCCCCTTACAAAATAGTTTCACATGCTCAATTTTATGATAAGTAAAAATAAACATTCACTATTGTCAACAAACAATCATATTTTTGCTCCAATAAGATTAAAAACAATTAGAATTATCAAATTAAAAACGCTGATTAATCCTGTGCACAAACATATGAAAAGATAGGATAAAAAATTGGAGAAAAATGATTAAAAATGGTCTAAAAATAGTCTCTCACGCACCCCTACATGCTATTGTGCAGAAAAATTTTAAATTTTTTTAAATATTAACAAATAAAAATATATATAATTAACAAAGTCGAGACGAAGCTGTATGGGTCGTCCCTGACCCTGAGATGGGTGCGCCGGTTCGACCCGCCAGGAACTTCCTCTTCGGCCGCCCATTTCTAACGAGATTTGAGGCAACAAAGTTAAAAGGCAACAACAACAACTACCAACAGTATTTTCCACACCTTCAATGCATCATTTCGAAGTCATAAATACAATCATCAATAACCACAATACCAAGATCCGCATTTTATCTAAAGCATGAACTACACAATAAGATTAAAATATCTCCAATGTTTTACATGGAATCTTGATACATTCTCTCCATTGTAGACAATACAACCTATCAATATCAACAAATCTGGTACAAGAGAGGAAGCTTATGGTAGAAGATTTTATTTTCTGCAAACACACCCACAGCTTCCACAACTACAATCTCACCATGTGTTATTCTTTACAACATATTCTACCCTAAGGGGTAGAAAAATGATAATTGTGTCATTTCAAAGGTGTGATGAACTATAGTTTAATGAGCCAACATATAATTATTAGGGTACTATCATGTTCCTCAAATGTAATTAGTAAATTATTAACTATCCGATTATTGTTATTAAACATATATTAAACAATTCGATTAATGGTTGTGAATATGGAGTTAATGTTGTGATTATATTAGGCCACATATTTCTAACACACGGTAGCTCCAATATTGTAAAGTTATCTCATTCACAAAGAAGTAAGACCTAACAGTATGAATAATTCATCTGAAAATAAGCACAAATAATTTCTTTTTCTTTATTCTTTATTCCGATTTTTCCCTTTTGTCCGATGAATTATTTATTTCAACAAAATAAATTTTTTAATTAATATAAAATAAATTATTATTTGTAAGCAATTGATTTGTTTATTAAAGATAGTAATTGTTTCATATTAAAAAAATGTGCTTCACTTTTATTAAGGTAGTGTAATGAATAATGATTAATGCATAATTATTTTCCATTCTTAGTTTGATAAATAATCTTTATAATTTTATTTCTTGTTTTATATCTCAGAGAAACTCTAAAATCTAGTCAGGGAAAGTATTTGTCAGGTCAAAGAAATCTATTTGAATGAATCCAAACACTCTTATAAAGAGTGTATATTAATGATTGCATGTAATAATAACATTTCTCGTATTGGTAGGACCTTATCTCTTTCTTGTTGAAGCATCCTCATCATTTGATAGAGCTAACCAAGGAACCTTGCAACTGGACGATACCCTTTGTCCCCTAATCGTTGAAGCATCTTCATCACAGTCTGTATTCTGCGAAGATGGAGCAGAGTTCCTTAGTTCAGATCCCAAGAGTGAAACTGGGTAGTCAAGGATTGGAGGTGAGACTTAATGATATGCAACTATTTCATTTGCTTAGAAGATGAACTCAAACTTGAATTTAAGATAAGCTTTAGTTGCAGGACTACTCCATATTTAAATTGGAATTTGAGCTCTTTTATTCTTAAACCAGAGAAGGGAAGAACAAGCATAACTCAATTGAGACAAACAAATCCATGTTCTTCCATGAGACAGCCAGCAATACTGAGGATTATTTTTATTTTTAACGGTGGTCATGATAGGTGTCAAGATTGGGGTTTGGTTGTGCTGGACTCTCCGGAATCTATAACTCACCTCTTTCCCATGAAGCTGGGTGTGAGATGTTGAAGGAAGTCTTTTCTAAGGGTATCACCTTCTTTGACACATCCGACCTTTATGGAGATAATAATCACAATGAGATCATGATCGGGAAGGTACTCTGCTTCACATCTTGATGGGGTTTAGCTTGTGATTGATGCTGTTCAATTTAAAAGTTATTAACTTACAGAGGTCTCCCATTTTCAGGCTCTGAAACACCTTCCACGAGATAAAGTCCAGTTAGCAACAAAATTTGGCCTTATTAAGTTGGAAGGGTTTGAATTTGGAGTGAATGGTACTCCAGAATATGTGCGGAGATGTTGTGAAGCTAGTCTTAAGCGACTTGATGTGGACTATATTGATCTTTACTATCAGCATCGAGTGGATACCTCAGTTCCAATAGAAGACACTGTAAGCATTTTCCTTCGTCCTTGCAGCAATTCATTTATGGCAAAAATTTGCAGTGTCGTTCAGTTTTGAGTTTGTGGCAGATGGAAGAGCTGAAGAAACTGGTGTTGGAGGGAAAGATCAAGTATATTGGTTTATCTGAAGCAAGTGTAGAAACCATAAGAAGAGCACATGCTGTTCATCCTGTAACAGCTGTACAGACGGAATATTCCCTATGGTCACGTGAAATAGAAGAAGACATAATTCCTACCTGCAGGTTTGTTGATTAGCATTCTAGCTTTGTTTTTATTTCATTTGTAAAACCTTTTATGGTTGAGAGGGACAATTGGACAGGTCAATTGAATCTCTTTTGAGTATAAACCTCGAATTTGATTGAGATCCTTTGCCAATTACTTCTTTGCTGTTTCTCAGAGAACTTGCTATTGGGATAGTGCCATATTGCCCTCTAGGTCGGGGATTCTTCGGCGGGAAGGGAGTTGTGGAGGACTTGCCTGATCAGAGTCTGCTGGTATTCAAACTGCAGAGAATATATTACCGAATACATTTTTTTAAAAACTGACTTGCCATTCTTTCGACTTGATCAGGATAAGCATCCAAGGTTTGCTGGTACGAATCTAGAGAAAAATAAGCTCATATATGCTCGTCTAGCTAACCTTGCTGATAAGCATGGCTGTACCCCTCCACAATTGGCTTTGGCATGGCTTCTTCATCAAGGAGATGACATTGTTCCAATCCCTGGTTCGTTACCTCTCACAAAGTAAACAGATAAAAGAACATGTTATTACATGACTGAGTTTAAAGCTTTTTTACGTTATTTTTTTCCCCGTGTCTTGTCCCTCTTGTACTCACAGGGACAACAAAGGCCAAGAACCTTGAGAACAATATGGGATCTTTAACGGTGAAACTAACAGAAGAGGATTTGCAAGAAATTGGTGATGCTGTGCCGAGTGCTGAAATAGGCGGTCATAGAGAATTTGGCCCGTTTGCCAATTACGTGTACAAATTGGCAAATACACCCAAGAGAAAGACATAGATAGAAACGACACAAATCTTCTTCATGGGATCAGATTTCTGTCTAGTGATCTGTCTTCCTCGTCTGAGTTGTGTTGTGTGTGTAGCTTGGAATAATCAGACACAGATTTCATATGTTTTTTCTTTTCTTTTTTCTTTTTGGTATTATCGTGACTTTATATGCTGATAAATTAACAGAATTTCTTTTTGAAACATCTGTTTTATAGCAAAATTAAATTCAACGAAATGGTTTAAACGGTATAACAATAAAAACTTTAAATTAGTTAACTCTTCGGTTTGGTTTTTAACTTTTAGGCTTGTTATTAAAAATTAATTAGTTTATTAATTAATATGTCAATTTTTATAAACTAATTAATTTTTATAACCTAAAATAAATCAATTAATTTTTATTTAACAGTTTTTTAATTAAACCCTAAACTTTTTTATGAGTAAGAATAGTCTTCTTGAATTACTTTTCAAATTTTTCAATTTTATTCAATTTACTAGTTTTATAATGATATAATATTAGTTGAACCTTTTAAACTTTAAATTTTTTCTTACCTGTTGAACTTCGGTTGATTATGTTAAAATGAAAATTTTAAAATAATTTAAGTTGGAAAATTCAAAATTTTGCTCCCATTATTACTAAATTAACATATTTGCATTACTTTGGTGATTATTGAACCTACTTTATAAGTAAGATAAACCAAGTTTTCTAATGTAACAAGAAGAGTATGTGACTCTTTAGTTTAGTTTGAATCACTTAGAAGTTAACAAGATAATTAATTAAGTTATTAATTAAATTCAATAATTTTTTTCGAGTTCAAAAATTATGATGAATTAGTCGATTTAACTTAAAATCAACAAACTATATTAAAGTTAATGGAATTTGAATATTCATATAAGTTTAGATTTATATATAAACTAACAATTTTTTAAACACAAATTTATGATAAATCAATTGAATTTAAAATGATTTAAATTTAAATTAATAAACTTAATTTAATTTAATTATAATTAAATATTTAAATTTGATCAAATATAAAGATTGAACTCAAATCTTAAAAGTTACCAAAATCATAATAAGATTTAATGTAACATTACAAGAACATCATAACTGAAAAAAAATCTGATTCCAAATTTAAGACAATTAGGAGACCTGGTAACGACCAATTACCAAGTACGATGTGAGCTTCAAAACGTGTCGACTTAATGTGGGAAGATCGTGGCAAAGCAAAAGATCGATCGTAGTCTGGAACGTTCTAGTCCTAGTCCTAGCCCTTGTCCTTACCTAGCTAAAAAACCTAGAACATCCCGAACCTCTGGTTCGTCGAGTGGGTTAGGCAGGCACTGGTGGTCTTGAAGCTGACCACGTCACTCCTTTCCCCTATGTGTGGACAACGTACCCCACGCGATCCAATCACTTTCCTGAATCAGATTTCCATAACGTGGATCCAAAACATCCGCTTCTCCATTGCCCTTTTCTCTCCTATTTATACCCTACTTGCTCTTGCTGTACCATCGTCGCAAAGCAGAGAGATCTAATCCAAGATAGCAATCGACTCCAATCTTCTGTTGTTTTAGCTTTCTTCTCCAGAGTCAGTAGATTACCATATCTTGTTCATGGCTGCCTCAATGAATGCGATTCTTGGAAGTCCGTTCACACAGTCAAGAGCGATTCTCTTCCGTCCTGTAATGAGTGTGCCAAGATCGTTAAGAAGAAATGTAGGAGCGCCGGTTAGGTGCATGGCAGGAGAGGTTTGTCTTGTCTTAACTTTTCACTTCCTTTCGCTGATACGCGGGTGATTTGTGAGCTAGTTTAGCTAAAGAAAAATGCTGTCTTTACAGGAAGATCGGAAGGAGCAGAAAGTTTCTGAGCCTGAGACTGCAACACCTCCTCCTCAGCCACTACCAACCCCTGCACGGAAGAAGGTAGGGGGCGAGGATTCATGTCTCATGATTTTATTACTTCGTTGTTGCACCATGGGAATGATAACACGTATCGTTTGTTTTGGTACTTGACAGGTTAGTACAAAGTTTTCGGATGTGTTTGCCTTCAGTGGACCTGCACCAGAGAGGATCAATGGAAGACTGGCCATGATAGGGTTTGTAGCAGCCATGGCAGTGGAGCTGTCAAACGGTCAAGATGTGTTCTCTCAGATATCAAATGGAGGAATCCCGTGGTTTTTAGGGACAAGCTTGGTGCTCTCTCTCGCATCATTGATTCCTCTGTTCCAGGGGGTCAGTGCGGAGTCTAAATCTGAAGGGTTGATGACGTCTGATGCAGAGTTGTGGAATGGTAGATTTGCTATGGTAGGTTTAGTTGCTTTGGCCTTCACTGAGTTTGTTAAAGGAGGAGCTCTTGTGTAGGAATATTATGCAATGTTAATAATTATTTAGTACTTCTTTAAAAGCTTTTTCTAGGCAACGAAATGTCTGTTCCCTAAATTGGTCATGCTGGTAAGTAAATGAACGCGGATAATCAATGAAGGAATTCATTTCATAGCCAAATTTTTTCTGTCGGGCCTTTAAATTTTGTTAATAATGTTCTTTTAAAAGAAAATTGAAATAAAAAAATTTTGTGAAACTTATGCAGACCAGATAGGTAATTGAGGGGACAGATCCTCTGTTTCTGTCTTTATTTTATCTCATAAATCAAGATTTATTTATTTACGTGAGATTTATAAGATTTATGAGATAGGAGAAAATGAACAGAAGATTCCGGTCAGGAGGACGAATCTCCTATCTATTTTTTTCTATTCTTATCTTATTTTATAAATTTTAGTTATTTATTTATGCAATTTTGTATAAATAGATAATTGAGATTTATAAAACAAGATAATAACGGTAGTAATAAGAGAAAATGAACAGAGGATCCCAGCTGATAACTGGGTAACTGAAGGGGTACCCTGACAAGGAGAGATAACATTAAAGGTTCAGTAGTACACTTTGGCTACAATTTTGTAACCACAACACAATTTTGCATTCTTGGGTTAATTACATGTCTATATGTTTGTAGTTACAAGATAAATTGCCTCTACAAAAGAAATGCTCAAATGCATAATAAATTGCATAAAAAATATACTCTGGAAACCAGAATTCTCTTATTCATCACACTGTGTAACTTCATTCTTATATATATATTAATCATAGTCTTCTACAATGATTTTAAGTATATTAACAAGAAAGAATGAGAAGTATACACCGTTTTCGCGTATTTACATAGCCACTAAGACAATATGAACATCTACGGTAGATTCTATGGGTTCCCTCCCACTAAACTTCAAGTAGAACATTATGGTGAGACATATTCCCATTTTGGTGCTTAGTCTGCTCCTCTTCATCTGAATTCACTTTCTGCAACAAGCAACCATTGTCTCGGTAAAACAATTTAAGGAAAAAGCATTGAGTTCCACTTCAATCAAGTAAGGAATTCAACATGAATATATCGTCGTATGCACCTAGATGATTGTAACAAATATGCAAAGCCTCTCCTACTTGCTGCATTCTGCCTTTAGCTTTACCATTCCTGAATTCAGTGCAATGCTAAGGACAGCCAAAGAAAATAAAATCTCGGGTGTCTTTTAATGTTTCAAGTGATGCAGAAAACGAAGAGAAATTGCTTGACTTGTGCCAAATTCTTGCCTAGAATTAATCATTTGAAGGCCTACGAGATTCTTACTACCACCATTTATTTTCTACACACTCAGATTAAGAACTCCCAACTAAAATAATGTACTGTTTATATCCAATATTTTGAGGAAAAATGTAAATTTCTATGGATAGCAAGGACTAGAGACTATTGACATGATAGCCGAGTTGGATTGTAGTCCCCACAAAAAATAACACACAAGTCTATTTCAAACAAAGAAAAAAAGAGAGAAATCTACTCAAAGAACAAGGCATCCAAAGCTCAATAAGCCCGCAGACAGAGCAGATCCAACAAAATGAACTTAGCTTCATGTATTTTCACTTATTAAAAGATAAAAAAGTAGATCAGGTACTTACTTCAACTGGAAGATCAACAGGAAACAGGTTTATGGAACTGCGATCAAAGCTGAGTCCACTGGAAAAGGGCACGTGTTAATTATGTAGAATCCAAAATACACAGAAATATTGGCAAAACAGTGTCAACGGAGATAGTTGCTAAGCCACTAATCATGCACGGACGGAAATACCAGTGGGATAAAGCTAGTTGCCAAATGTATGGAGTAAAAAACTCCTCTGGATGGCTCTCTTGTTCGTATGAGAAATGCAACTGATTAAACATCTGCAAAGATTCAAGATAAATTCAGTTTTAATAACAAAGTTAATGATGACGATATAATTGGGTTTGCCGATGTTCCAAACATAAAGAATTATACCTTCATTCCTTCACCTCGCCATGACCGACAGTTATAAATAATCAGTTGAAGGACTTTCTCTACAGACCATTCACCATCTTGTGTTTGAGCATCCATACGACTATTAAAGAAATCCAAAACCTGCAGAAGTCCAGTTCTATAAATCATGCACAAAGAAACATGACATCTCCTAGTACTCAGAAAAAATTACAAGGTAATACATCTATCCAAATTGTCATGTAAATATATTGCAAAATACATGAGTAAAAACTATAAGATCTTACCATGAATATATTCTCAATCAATTCATTAAAACGTGGATGGTTTTTGAATGGTTGGAAAACCTCCTGGCGGTGCATTATTGCATACACAACCTGTGGCAACACACAAACATGGGATGTAAGAAGACAAACAATCTGCATATAAACAGCTTTTTTAGATAAAATGCAGGACTCTACGTACAAAGGATTTAATACCTCAGGATTGCGTGGTAGGGCATAGGTCAAAATTGCATTTAATATTTCAAGGACAATTCTCAAGAAGTCAGTATAAATATGTAGCTCTGCTGACTGCAACAGAAATAATCCAATCAGCAGAAAAGATAAGAAGAATATAGTTAAATGCATATCAAATAGCTTATAATCATAGTTGAGAGCTGCACAATGTAAGCCAAATTTACTACCACATCTTCTGCAAGGCTATCTTGTTCTATTGAGCCACCCTTCCACATCTTGTCATCTATCCTCTCTGCAAGCTTGTTGTACCTGAAGTATGTCATAACATCAAGGAACTTGGGTGAAAATGAAACTATATTGGAAAATTAGGATATACATTGGAGTAACCTAGCAATAGGGATAATAACAAAAGAGGTGCAAAAAGAGAGATTGATATGAATGACTTAGAATGACTTACTTGCGTGAGAGCATATAGAAAAGGCTAACCAGCCTTTGTGATGCATATGCGCTCAACCGGTGGACATGAGGAGCCATATTTGCCAGAGTTGCTAAACAAGTTGTGTGAAGATAGAGATCCTGTTACAAACTTGCAATATTTTAGATTGGGGCAGCAAATGAAGAGAGGACTTATCTATGATCGTATATAGTCAAAGTAAGATCTAAATGGCCCTCCTGCCTTCAATCAGATTACCATCACCAGTTAAGAGTCAAGATCTAAGAAGCGCAATTTCAGAGCCTATTTACTCCAAGTTAAAAAGCAGTAAGCAACCATCAGTAAAGGCAGTCCCAACAAGACAACTGATATAAATTCACAACAACAAACTTAAGAGAGATAGCTCACTTTAAATTTAGTTAATTAAGCTAGGACCAAAACCTGAAGTCATACCCGCAACTTGGAAAGGTTGTACTTCACAGTCCTTATCAAAATTATGACCATTAGTGAACCAAGAGATGTTTGATGGAGACGGTGTTCTTGATACCATGGAACACTAGGCAGTATCTGTAGGAATAATGGGTTTATACAACAGATTAATATAAGAATCTTAACAAAAATTGGAAAAAGTAAATCGATCACCCAACAGAGGAGAGCCTCACCATCTTGTGGACGCTTGCATTAAAAGAGGAATCTTGACTAAGAATAAGAAGTATGATCAGTAAGATGTATATATGGTTTGAAGTCCTCTTGGAAGCATTATATAGAGTCTCCAGAATAGGCATCAGCTGTAGATTTCATGGGAAGAAAAGAGAATAATTAGAGGCTCAACGAAACAGTACAACTTCACTCATCCATGCCAACACATCAGAAAAAAGAATGTCGAAATCATCTTATATGACAATCACATATCATTTGACCCTATGTTTTACAATGCAAGAGATAACACACAGCCCAATGCTGAAGAAGTTTAAACATGTAAATGATTTACTGCCTTCAATGCTCAAGAAGTTGCAACATCTATAAGATTCATCCAGAAATAAATACAAGATTAAGGAATCAAATACATTAATCTGCCTGTAAAATTCATCTATAAAACAACTCCCTCCTGTAGAACATGCTGGGAGATGCCTCCTTCAAATGGAGCTTAGTTATTCTACTAGTCAAATGTAGGAAAAACCTTCTCAAAACTCAGCCTAGGCAAAACCTCTCTAAACATCAAAATCTCAGCTTGATTCTATGGGAACAAAAATTGGCTAGCATGGAAAATGCTTACCAATGTGTCTAAATCTGTTCGCACCAACACATATTCCAAAAAATCAGAGTTTCCATGCACCAATGTGTAAAGCAATAGTGCAGCAGTCTCATCAGCCAAGAACCTGCAGAGGCGAACCCTGTTATGGGGTACTCTGAAAGATGGTGAAAGTGGTGCAATTATTCTTAAAAATTCAATTTGCAAAAGAGTTCAAGACATTAATTAACCTTCATTTTCAGGGATAAAGGAAACACTGAAAGTATTTAAAGGAGCTTATTTTAATTGTCAAAATACTTCCTGTCACTTTTTTTTTTCTTCCTTCCTCTGTCACTTTTTTTTTTCTTCCTTTTCTTTTTGAGGCCGGGGAATATACTTCCCACCCTTGCAGACAATCAATTGAATTTCAGATAACCTATATATGTACATGTAGCACAAATTGAGCATAAAAATACTTTCCCTTAAAAAAGATAAAACACTTACATTCCAAGAGTATCGAAAAGGGACGCAAATGGTAATCTCACAAGTGATCCGTTGTGCATATTCCCCTCAATATCAACACGATCAACTGCAATTAGGGTACTCTGCCTTAGGATAGGAGTAAACAACATATGGTTGAAACTTAGGACAAACAAAGAACAAAAGAATAAGATCTCACGTTCAATATCCCTCGCATTTTCTAAGGCTTTGCAGTAAGGATTGTCAGAGAAGTATGTATTTACTTTGGGAAGGGAATCTGAAACAGCACTGTCTTCACTTCTGTCGGTTATTGTCTCATCACCAACAACACATTTATGGTAATAATTAAGTATAAGCAATACATGAAGACTGCTGGCTGCCAGAGGGTTTCTTAAGCCTTCACCACTTGAACCGACCAAGTAACTGAATGGCAGTAAAACAATAGAAGCTGCAAATGGAAACTAATATCAAAAAGATGCATAAATAACAAGTATAATGAAATAAAGTCCGACAAAAATGAATAAGACTTAGTTAGCAATCATGAAATGTCAGAAAGCGATACAATTTAGAGGAAAAGTATTTTCAACTTTAATCAAAGGAAGAATAAAATTTCATATAGAAAATACCGCTTCAATATTGCAATTGCATTAGCACCCAAATCCAAAAGTATCAACTGTCTAGTTAAATTTTCAATGAAATAAAATTCAGAAAAGCCACTAGAAATTCATATTTTTAATATGGTCAGCATCAATGCAAAGAAACAGTTTACAGTAGCACAGTTAAACTTTAGGAGCTTGACATAGTGTGCAAGTATAGGATGTTGAATATGAGCAACAATCAAGAAACTGTACCAGCTGCAGAACCCACTCTTTGCAAGACTCCAGGCTGGGCCCTCTCAGAAAATACATGATAAGCTCCATCATTCAACGGTGTGGTAGGTAGCATTATATAATTAAGTAACAGTCTGCGAACAATCAAACTAACCAAAGAGCTGTCCTGCAGATGTTAAAGGACTGACTTTAAGATTGTAAGAGCACTTGAAGACATTAAGTACAGCCATAATTAGCTAATAACCTGAGCCATTGCCGCATCAATAAAAGGGTTCATATCTGTTGGTCCTGGAGCTGGGCCATAACAAAGTTGGGTAGACATCGCAACAAGCATGAAGTTTAGCAACTCCTGATGTAGCATGTATGTGTTTGAACTTGCGATGAAAAGAATAATGCAGTTTAGGAGAATAGAACGCATAAACAATATTTGAAGAGCATAATAAAAACACTTTGATGTACCTTACATCTACTGTGCCAATAAAGCTAAGCACACTGTGCATCACAAGATTCTCAATGTTCTGATCTGCAGATACAAACTAAAAAATTCAGGTACTGCTATGAAAGCCTAAAATCAACTACCCAATTACAAAGAATATGCCAGCTACTTATAGATAGCCTATCTTAGGAACCTCCATTTGACAAAAACAGTTCGGATTATGGCCTTGGGCTTCCTTTCTCACTATCAAAAAAGGCCAAACATAAGAAAAGAAATAAATAAAGTTAAAAAAGAGGCAAATTACCTCTTCTGAAATCCTCTGGCACTGGTTCATTTTTGTCCAAGGACAGATAGAACTCCTCAATGTTATTGCTTTGCGCATTTTCAATCAAATACTTTAGAAAAACAGATGAAATGTACAAAGCATTTATTGCCTTCATATATGCAGGGGTTGGCGAACCAGAAGAATTAATAGACTCTTGCAAACACCATCCTAGGTGGATCAAAATCTTTGCCAGATGCCTTGTGCAACAGTTGTTTTGTGCTGAAGAACAATTACAAAAAGGTGAAACAGAAATTGTAAACAAAAAACAAGAGAAATCTATAATATCAAGGTTAAATAAGGATATGTATGAAGAACAAAAAGTCATGTGCATGAAGACAAAAAATTACATCATCTGTAGAATGAGAGTAACATTGGAGGCGTAGTACACCGTGGTACATTAAAACCGCCAGTAATCACCACGATGGAAGCATATAAAACCTAATGCACTGTTCAAAGTTCAATCTCATGGCATACTTGGATTAAGCAACGAAGAAATTAAGTTAAAAAACCGACTTCTTAACATTGACCCGAGAAACTTAAATAGCAGATTTTGGAAACCATCAGAACTATAATGGTCAGATCACTAAATAAATTTCCTAGATAGAACATCAAAATTGAATGAATTTGAAGGTCAGACTACTAGCTTATACAAATATTACGCCTTACAGACTAATATCACAACGCACCGACTAAAACCTCAAACGTCACATATATATTCATCTCAAATCGAAGGAAATGTCGAACAGCTGAATAAGCCAAGGCGTAAGTAACCGACCGAAGAGCTGGCAAGCCTCGAGGACGCGGTGGTCAGACCAAAGGAGATTGCGAGGGAGTTCGAGAAGCTTCTGCCAGAAATCGGAGGCCAAGGGGAAGGATTTCTCGCCGATGAAAGAAGCGATCAGGTAGTCTGCCGTGTCCTGCGACCGGGGAGTAGAAGGCACTGCGCCCATTGTGAAGTTGAGATGGTCGACGGTTCAGTCTAAGTCCAACTCAGCGATCTCAAATGGCATTTAGAGAAAGACAGAGAAGATGACCGTTTCACAGATCTGGAGATTTCTAGAGAGAAATGAAAAATGAGAGTGAAAATTAGGACGTGTTGTGTGCCTGGTGAGATTAGAAGGGAGCAGGAAAGCCGAGAGGGACAGAGAGCTTGTTAACCAAGATTTTCATCTTCTCATTTTTTTTATTTTTTATTTTTATTTTCCGCGAATGGACACGCCTACCCTTTTCCAACGTGTTCTTCTAATTCTCATTTATACTTTTACCTCGAGAAAAAAAAAACACTTTGTGTTTTTTAATTTAATACAATAAAGATAAGTGATTAATGTTTTCGTATCAACAACCTGATTAATACTAAGGCATAATATTTCGTATAAATATATATATATATATGACTTTTATCAATTTATCAACTATATTTCAGTGTTTATTGATTTAATATTGTTAGGAATATAATTTAATAATATTTAGAACAATTATTTGAAGTTTTTATTAACTATAGTTTCGAAATTTTATGATTTTTAATAATTTCAAATATAAGAAATCACACAAATATCGTTTTTTCTTTTTTTCTAAATTTTACGGAATGCTTATATATTCTTTAAAAATATTAAATTTATTAAGAGAATTAAACTCTATCATTAGTTATAATACACATGTACATTTTTATAAATTATGATATTTATTTATTACTAAATTTAAGATATTTTATAAATAATTTAACCTAAATACTAATATATTCACATATCATTTTACTTTTAGAATTTCATAATATACGAAGTTAATAGTTGTAACTATAATAACACAAATTCAGAGATTAATGTTAAAATATGAAATTGTATAAAATTTATTTAAAAATTTTCATTTTTAAACATAAATTTGATTTATCTACTCAGATGTAGCATATGCTTTAAATCTTTGGTTTACCAGCGAGTGCGAGAGAGGGGCAAATGGGTAAATATAAACAGATGAGACAGAGAAGATAAAACACCTCAATTTACTTGAGAGACTTGTCCAAGCTTTTCAAAGTTCAAACTTGGAAAGACTCTTATGCTGCGTCGGCAAGAGACCGCACCGGATTATTTCCCCAAACCGGTGCCGTGTGGTGTGGAAAGTGATTTTTAAACTGTTCGGCCCACAGTTCCATTTCGTGACTTAAAGAAATGTCGACATCATTTTTGGATATTAAATTCCGCTAATTAATTCCAACCTTGTCCTTGATGGAACTCATGAAATTAACCAATTAAATTATTGGAAACGATTTCCTAATTACGTACGTACGTATTGAATAAAACAATTGGATCAAAGTGGTAGGAAATAAATGTGAGCCATAGAATTTATCGCCGTTGACTTGGTAGGATGCTGGCCTTAATTATCCTATAAGTTGAAAAGTACAATGCACAATAAGAATTTACTAAAATAAGAGTGAACTACATATTTATTCTTGTTTAATTTTTAAATTAATTATTAATGTAACGCCTCAAATTAGGGGTTAGCATAATAAGCAAATTTAGTCCGATTTATGTTCTGTCTCTTTGACATTTTG
>JANIPN010000219.1:88071272-88084698 GCA_027478595.1 Erythroxylum anguifugum
TGGAAGTAAAATTATAAACATGCATATAAAGTCAAGAATGACACTTATTTTGAATAATTAAAATATATCTAAAACGATACTTATTATGAATCAGAGGGAGAGGGAGAGGGAGAAGAGATTTGTTGACTATTAATACGTTTTTTATAATTGATACACGATCCATAGGAGCTCTTATACGTGTGATCGTGTGTGTGTGTGAAAAGCTTGAAAGGATATTTATTGTCTCGCTCACTGAATTATTGGGCTTAATGTTTTTTTTAATACAAAATATGTAATATAATTGTGGGTTGAAAGATTGAAAATGATAATGAAAGCTTAATGGATAATGAAAGCTCAATGTCTTATTTTCCAACCGGTAGGCTCGATAGTAATTTGAAGTTCAACACTAATATTAAATGTGATGTAATGATAATTAATGTTTTAGAACATAAATCGGAAGTTAAATTGATAAAAGAAAAGGTTTAAGTTTTATAACATAAATCGGAAGTTAAATTGGCAAAACAAAAGGTTTAAGTTTTAAAACGTTCAAGTGGTATTAAGTTGTTATAAAATAGGCAACAGATTAAGGAAAATAAAAAAATTTAAAATATGATTAAAAAGAAATTATTTTTATTTAGTAAAGAATTTAAATTTAATTAAAAAAGAGATCGTTAAATAAAAATTAATTGATTTATTTTAATTTATAAGAACTTATTTATTCATAAAATTAACCAATTAATTATCAACAAGATTTATTAAAGTAAATCAAACTGGATCAAAAAAATTAGATGCTCAATGTGAAGTTTTCAAATGTTTTGCCCATATTATATTGCTAAAAGTATGCGAAGCACTCTTTGATTGTATATACTTTTTAGCCAACTTATATATTTTTAAGAAATGTTAAAAATAGAAAAATGATAAGATGTAAGGAAAGTTCAAAAATAGTTATCATAACTAGAACACATCTTTCTTTTGATCAGAATTTTTTTTTTCCTGGATTCCTCCGAAGATAAGTTTAAGATGTGTAAAGTAGGTCATAAACCTTAAATAATGACTATACAAACCAAAGAAAGAAACAAAAGAGAAAGAAAAGTATTACATAACAGGGAAATACATACTCGAACAAGTAATCTCAGGAAATTTTTGTGAGGTTAGTTATTACTTAGCAGTATTTTCCGTGGCCATCACCGTAGCATATGCAGCCGTAAAGTATGGCATCCATTCACGAAGCTTGCTGGCAACTTCATCAATATGAACGTTGCTCTTAGCCAAACTATCTTCACAAACCTTCATATTATCTAGGGCGTAATGAACATCCAAGCTTCCCATTCCTCCTTCAAGCACCATTGGTTTGAATGAATTAATTGATACCTCAAATTGTTCTGCACAGTACTTTAGTGCCTTTTCGAATTGAGGGTTCTTCTTTGATAAATCGTTGAAGAAATCTCGCACGCTTATGGTTTGTTTTTTTGCTACGTCGAGAGCAGATTCGGTCATGCCCTGTAGGTTGGTCGAGAGTGGAAGAGTTTTGAGAACGTTCGTACAGGAATTGACGTCGCCGACTTGCTTGCATGTGTTTGACACCAATTGAAGAGGAGTTTCAACCTCAGCCTCAGAAGGAAAGAGGCAAGCGGAGGAAATAATGGAAATAATGATCAAAACCCTTTTACCGGATTCCATTGTGCCGTGATTGTGTTTTCTTGTGTGAAATTATCAATTTATAGTTGAAGAAGAAGACCTATATTTAGAATAAGTATTGTTACATTTTCTTCTTCTGCATGCAAAAATCGGATTAACCTTAGAAAAATTGTATGCTGTCTCGCTTATTATAGTAAGAATCTTATTGAAACAGAGGCTATTAAACGTTCTTCAAATACAATAATGTACACATATCTTTAGGAAAGTCCACTATTACAATCTTCCTCCTCGCATACTTTTAACTAAATTTGTTATTTAATTTACTACCATTTTATGTAATTTCTTTCTACCTCTTTTTAAAGTGCTATTTTGTTACTAAAATATAAGCTTTAAATATGAAATAAACCATTTCATCCTTCATTTGACATGTAAATTTCTTGTGCAGCATAAAGTTTAATGTAATTTACTTGAAATTAATACATCTAGATAACTGAATTAAGAGTCGAATTCCAAACTCTTCGATAGGGTTAAGAGTTCTTAACCCTGCACGTCAACAACATATGTGATGCTTCAATTCGTAGGATCGATTGGCGATAGTTGCATTTTGGAATTCGGATAAATGCTTTTACAAAAAGCATTTGACAAGTGAAACTATACGTGCCTTCAAAAATGATTTTTATGATAAAATTTTCTAGCATAGATGTGACCATAAGATTTTAAATTTGAACATATTTTTATTAAAATACATTCAGTTTAAGTTGGTAACTTTTATTTCTTAATCAAGATCAAATTTGTTAACCATAAGACCAAATTTATTAACCATAAGTCCATAAGCTTACTAAGGCAAACACAAAATTCACCACTTTATCAAACCAACTGTGCTTAGTTACTTAAATATTATGATTTAGTGAATGAAGGCGAGTAAAAGACCCTGCAGATGGGCATGGCAATAGGTTGTGGATTTGAACTTGCGCATGCTCACTCTACCAACGTGGGTGGTAGGATTTGAACTCAGGACTACTTGGTCACAAAAGCTCTGATAGCATATTAAGTAACCGTTTCATCACAATAGTTTCCATTTTGTTCGTGAGCAAGTTAGTCAGTGACTTCTTAAAGTTCAGTACATTTCCTGACCAGGTTGTTGACATCTTCACCAAGTCATTATCCACTTCCAAATTTCTATCTCTCAGAGACAAGCTTCAAGTTGCTCCACGACCACCCTCTTCAGCTTGAGGGGGGGTGGGGGGTGTTAGGAGAATGGTTAGTTATGATTGTAGTTGATCATGTTTGTTCTGAGCTGATCATAATAAGATGATCTTAACATCATTAGTTAGAGATAAGATTAGATTCCTTGGTTATGATTTTTGTGCTTGTACTATAAATATCTGTACACATCTGCTGTATTTTATACACAATTCAAACATTTCAACTATGGAAATACATTTCTTCATTATATTCCAAAATCTTTTCCCAAACAACTGGCTTTTGTTGCACTAGAAGGTTGATCTGATGGAGTTCGACAGTATGGACAATACGAGTGCTCTGTAATCCATGGCAGAAGGCAATGTGTGTGATATTTATGAGAGCATGACAGAGTCATAATTAACTCTTCTTCTCCCTCAAGATATTCAAGGCATATAGCACAGGTTTTTGTACGATTTAGCTTAGATCTGAAGAGTTGGAACTTCAAGTCCCATTTCTTCATCAACCACTGTAATATTGAATCAAAGCAAGTTCCTGGTGCTTCTTTATGATTCATGTCTCGGTGTCCTCTAGCTTTACAGGTTCTTGGCCTACAGTTGGAAAGTAGAATTGTAGCAGTAATGGAGAAGTAGATTTATTACAACAATTGCAGATTAGATAGTCATAGTTTCAATAAGGAGTTCAAAAGAACCTGAAAATGGGATGCTTGTAATAACTAAGCTTCTGGTCCAACCGGTTGCGAGCTCTAAAAGCTGTTTCATTCAAAGTAATGGTAACATCCGACTGTTGAGCATGATTAGGATGGTCTTCCACACGGTGGTGGTGATTGATCCTCCTCCTTGCACGTCTCGGAGGCAGCCCAACTCCTGGCAATGATATGCCAACCATACCTGTCACGCCTCCATTAATTTTTCCCTCAAGCCTTGTACGTCTATAGATGATTCAGAACTCACACAACTGTCAATTCTCTTCAAAGATGGAATAGCTGAACTTGTGCCAGTAAGAATTTCCAAAAACTTGATACTATCTTATATAACACATGCCTCCATAGCTGGATAACAGAAGAGATCATGTCCCGTTTGGTGTCATCATTAGCACGTCTACAAGATCCTCTTTTAAGTATTTCATCAAGTGACTGTTCTCTTGATTCAATATTCGTCAAAAAATTGGAATATTGGTTTTCATGTGATACCTAATTCAAGTTGTTTGGCTGAATCTGATTTCGAACCTAAAATGTTATAGCTATCCTTCTGCTTACTGACGAAAGAAGGAACCGAACCTTAAGCCATTTTAGAGCTAGTTGGACACGACAAAGATTCATTAAGACAAAGGGTTCAATCTTCCCTGTCTACCGAGTATGTGTAGATACTTAAAATTAAAATATAAAAAAGGAAACTTCGTAAGTCAATTCTAACCATCTGCACTTCCTCATACTTGGGGATAATCTTCGACTTTTCTCTACAAGCACAAGAATCTCAATTCCTTTTACCGGCAGGGCCTGAATCGTTTGACGGCTTCTTCAGCATAGCATGGAATTGGAAATGATTTAGGATACTGAGGACATGATAAAGATGGGAATCCTTGCAACTTTCCCTCGTAGACTAAAAAACAAAGATGTCTTATAACATACAAGCTTCTGTTTATTACTCATTATTCAAGAGAGGCAGTACAGTGGACTAAGTTTTGTGGTAAATTTTACCCAGCTGAATTGTAGTTTTAGGGTCCAAAGTCAAGAGATATAATTTTAGTTGTACATTATCTCAATGTCATGTTAGTATCATTGACAATAATCCGAATTTAGCATGTCAAGAATATCGTAGCTCATTTTATAAGAAATTATGTGCTTAAAAGGTTATCTCAAAGTCATGCGTAAAATAGCCCGAGTAAGGATGACAAAATTAGCATGATTTATCCGATACCAAGAGCATATAATGATATTATTTTAATTTCAATTGATTAATTTTTGAATCGTTCGAATTTGATTATTAGGTGAAGTCTAATTTAATAATTGATAATAGTGGGTGCACAAGAATTAATTTTTAGATATAAATTGTGATAATTTATAATTTTATAAATATGAATATGATTGCTATTATATAAGATATATGAAATAATGAAAATTATTTTTTCAATATTAACATAATAATAAATAATACAATATGCAAATCAAGAAAATGTAGATGGAAAGATTTTTGTTTTGAAAACTGAAATAAAGAATAAATATACACGTAAATTTATAAACAAAAACATAGTTATCAAATAAGTTCAACAATATGTGTTAATTGTACTTAATAAACTTTTCTAGATTTTGAGTGGTATGCCAATTTAAGAAATAGATTATATTATAATAAGCCGGATCAGACTTAAACTGGAGTCTCATTTGATCCTCTCATATTATTTTTTAAAAATTTAAAAATGTTAAAATGATGTGAATTTCAATTCAATTAATGTTGGGTTAAGGAATTATATATTCTTGATCCAAATAAATATAATGTAACAAATATTACTTTTCTCTTTATTAGGGGAGAGTGCTTCTTAGCCTCTGTTTGGTTGGGCTTATACTGGTAGAGTTTTTGTTAATAGAGCTTTTTTCTGTAGAACTTTTCTGAGAAAACTTTTCTAAGAAGCCAGTTGATTGTTTGGTTGTCATTTAAAAAAGAAATTTTTTGAAAGAACTTCATATAGTAGATTATTTGGTAGCATAAAAATAAAAAGTACTTTTAATTTTAAATATATTTTATTTTGTAATAAAATTTATTTATGCATATAAATATTATTTAAAGTATATTAAATAATATGCAAAATATAATATATTAATTATTATATAATTTTAAACCATACGAGACATAAATGAAAATATATCTAACTAAATCATTTATATGAATTATAACATAAGTAAAATTAATATAAAAAATAAATATTAAAACATATAAAAAGTCAAATAATATTATATAAATCTCAAAATAAATATTCAAGTTGAGTAAATAGTTAAATATATAATAAAACAATTGTACAAAAGATTAGAGAAGATGTGTTTGCAAGATAAACGTGAAGATGAATTTGTGGATATTGTGAGAATAATGTGTAAAACATAAAGGTAAAAGGGACTAAAAATAGATTTATTAATTGATATAAAAAATCTACCTAAAAAAGCTACTTGAAAGGCTTGTTTGAGAAGATTCAAATTTGATCTTTTTAAAAAGTTGTATTTTGACCAAAAAAAATTTATATTTATTAAAGAAACACTTTTTTATTTTACAGCAAACACCGATTTTTTTATAAAATGCTTTTTGCGAAAAAAAGTACTTACTGACCTTCCAAACGTTCATAACACTTAGTACGGGTTGATCTATATTATATGTATTAAATATATGAAAATGTAAAAATATTGCTTGCAAGTCACGTTCCTTTCTAGCAAGAATGCAATCACAGGGAAGAAAATCCGACAAGATCCAAGAGCATCGGTCTCATGGAAGGATGGACGTTATCACAATGTCGGGTTATTTGACCCCTCCACCCTCTTCTTGGAAAGTGGACACCATCAAGAATTGAAAGCATTACAGGGAATTTTATGTTTTTTGGTTGAATATATGAATAAAAAGAAGAAGTTGCAGTACTTTTAACTTGTGAATTTATGTTAATTCTTCAATGTAAAAATAAATAAACGTATCATTTTTCATCTCTCTCAGTCTTCAATTCCGATTTTGATTTTTCCTTTCTAAAATTATCTGAAACTTAGGCTGGTTCATTTGACGTCCGCCTTTTCGTTTGTTTGTTTTATGGAATTTGCGGCCAATGTCGGCAGTTTTTGAAGCATCGCCTTCGGGAATCAACGATGGAGCTTTGTAGGTGCCACCGTTGCTGTTGTCGGGTTCTTCCAGGAGTCATTGTTGGTGCGTACTGTTTTAGGCGTTTGTGTTGGTTTTCTGTAAGCAATGTCATTTCTATCGATTCTTCCAAGAGTCGCCTTTGATACGGGTAGCCATCACTGAATATCTACCGTTGTTGCTTTCTAGTTGTATTCATGCACCTTCAAATCTACTTAGATAATTATATCAGTTCCGCTTGGTTGAGCGCAGGCCAGCTCGACTTAGACCCGTAATTTTAAAATGATGTCGTTTTTAATAATTTAAAAAATATATATAACTTGGGTCAAATTGACCCGACTCACTAATGACCTGTCAGATCATGGGTTGATCAATTCTAACCCGTCGGGCCATGGACAAAGCCATGGGCCACCTTTCCTATTGACATCCCCAGGCAAGGAGTTTTTTTACCATTCCTATCCTTTAGGAGTGTGCAAAGAACCATATGGTTCGGTTGGCACCAAAATTCAGTTGAATCGCTGAAACATGAATGATTCAATTGCTAGCAAACGACTACACGTCTCATAGTCGAGTCCTAATTAAGAAAGTTGCAGTATATTTTGAAGACTTAATAAAATGACTAATCGAAATCAAAGACTTAAAAAGTTACAAATACTAATTAAATTAAATTTGTTATTTCAGTTTAAATTATTAAATAATTTATATAAAATATTTAACTAATCATTATATGTAACTTTTATATATATTTTATTAATTGAATCTTAAATCAACTTCTTGAACTAGAATCGTCTGACATGCTCGAGCCAACAACCCAGGAGCAGTGGACAGATCTTTAGACTAGGTAAAAGTAAAACCGCCAAAAACCTTTGACACCGCCCTAGCGACTTCAAATTCCAATTTCATTGCGGCACGATGTACGGATGAAAAGAATAAGAACAAGGATAAATGTGTACTTCAATTAATACATCTTTTCACATGCTGCATGTCGTCTATCTACTTCAGATTCAATGAAACTTATTTGGAGATCAAATCGTTAACCTAGAACATGCAATGCCAACGTGATGTTGTGAGATAGAGTGACGAAAGTTAAGTGATTTGATTAGGTAGTAGAATAAGAATAACCAGAAGAAGCAAATTGCAGAAACGACAATGCATAGAAAAATGTTTCCCTCAACAAACACAATGCTACAGTAGGAAAGCACGCAGACATACCATGTGATGGACACCTATTCCTTTCATCATATTATACAGTAGTTAACTAATTATTCATCCATTATGAGTAAGGTGGCTCCAGTACCCATTAAATGTTAAATCGGTAGTTGTAGGACTGTAAGTGTCCTTATTCAACAATTTCTGACATTGCTTAATGTCTTAATCGTTTTCGTATTTTACTACAATATCATGAGTTCAAATAAAGTACAATAAAAGAGGATGATTTTTCAAGTTGAAACTTGAGATTTAAAATACAATCAATGCATAAAGGCTTTGTTTGATAATCAGTAAATTGTATTAACTATTAGCTGATTTTATCAACGAAAAGCGGACAACATATCAATATAGCTGACTTGATCAGCAGATACTATTTAAAAATATTTGATAAAATTAATTAATTAGTATTTACTGTTTACGTATAAAATAAATTATGGAAGCATGACTTAAATTTTTTTTATAAAGACATGATTATTATATCTTAATATTTTTTTGAATATTTTTCATAAGAATTTATGCTTACGTTTCAATCTGTTACAGTTAATTAGTAAAAATTAAATAAATCAAAACTTATTTGCCTATGTTCAAAATAACAAGATTAACAAGATTTTTAATATTGTAGAATTTACTAATATTATTTTTATTTTTTAGTATATATTGAAAAAATTGTTAAATACATACAATAATTTATAGTTCATGTATTCTAAATATATATTGTTATTAAATAAACTAATAATTCAAATTTAAATGCTAAACTTAATTTAGTTAATATTTACAGATTTAATGTGTCTCCGTTAAGTTCTTCAACTCACTAAGATAAGAAGTAACCTCTTAAATCTGTCTCATATGTAATGTTTTCAAAATCGGATCGAAAGTTAAAATGGTAAGATAAGCGTTTTAAAGTTTAAAAAATTTAATCAGTATTAGACTATTATAAAACTGGTTAAAAATTGAATAAAATTGAAGAATTTAAAAAATAATTGAAAACATTGTTCTTACTTATCAAAAAAATTAAAATTTAACTGAAAAAGAGATTGTTAGATAAAAATTAATTGGTCTATTTTGGTATATAAAAGCTGATTAATTTATAAAAATTGATTAATTAATTAATAAACTGGTCAATTTTTAACGACAAAACTTGTTAAACTAAATCAAACTAAAAAGTTAAAAATTAAACTAAAAAATTGACCAAGTTCAAGATTTTCACTGATAAGTTAGTCGAATCGGTTTAGTTTTCAAAACATTGCTCGAACTTGAAACTTCTAAACCGAGCAAACTTTAATAAACAATACACCAAACAATAGATGATAATTTCTAAACTCTTTCAGCCAATAAAAAATCACTCATTTCGCTAAATCTTATGTGGTTAGAGCACTAATTCCAGATAAAATTAGAGCAGTTCATGTTATCCAAGTTATCTTATCATCTTTTATATCTACACATCGAATGCTCACCAACTGTAATTGCTAGTGGTCCTTAGTAGCTACCACTACTAGGCAAAGCCAGTTATATTAATTTAAGCATTTATTGGCTTGTCTCTCCGCAACTGTAGCTCTCACATTATCATCACCATATTCCGTTGTCTCTAGTACAAAGGACATGAAGCAGGTGGACCCCTATCGTTGCTTTTGGGGAATGTTGAAACTTTAGAAAGGCAAAGCCAATGTTATCTTCCTTCCTTACTTCAGGGTCTTGGCATCAGCCATCAGGGTCAGGACTCAGGACCATCACTTGGGATCTTGGCAAGAACCTGATTCCAAAAAGCCTGAGAGGTATCCACCAGCCTAGGATAGGATAAGCACGTGCTATCCTCTACTTATTTGATTGGCCTCACTGTATTTAACAGTTATCCATGTTCATAAGGATAGACAAACCTCAAATGGACAAGTCACTTATCGTCCTGAAATGAGTATTTTACACGGATTTTGCATGTTCTCGTCCCATTTTTCACATGGTTTCTGAGCCTTGCCATCCAATATTAACCAACGTAGTCTAGTCTTCAATGACCATAGCACCCTTGCTCTGGATCACTGATGGAAGAAACACGTGTTACTTGCAGGATCACCTAGTAAAACTTTCCATTGAAAGCAAGGTATCTCTTCCAAGGGAATGAAATTTGCAAGTGGCTCAACTGAGAAGGTTCCTCTCTCCTTCTCTTCCTATACCTAATTAGATTACAGTAAAGATCATGTCATCTTGTGGAAGTGGTGGTTAGGGAAGGAACAACGAAAGGGTAATTCAGTTCTGTAATGTATTTAATGAGGTGGACCATTATGGTTTTGAAAGCTACAAATGAGAGATATAGACAGGGATAGATCTGCAATTCATTTGTTGCTTTCTTATAGGTTCTTCTTGCAAGAGCGATACAAATGCCAGCTTAGAAGGATTTGACAGAGATGGGGAAGACAGGAAAATGGCTTAAAAGTTTCCTGACAGGAAAAAAAGAGAAGGAGAAAGGCATCCCTGGTCAGAATTCAGCAACCTTGGAGACCAATAATCCGGCGACTCCAATTTCGATCCCACCAACTACGCCTAAAGAAAAGAGGAGATGGAGTTTTCGTAGATCATCAGCCACGGGAACAGGTCCCAAGGACACCAACTCCATTGAATCAAATGGCAATACACATCCACCAGTGCAGCTCTCATTTGATTCAGATAATGAGCAGAAGAAACATGCCATGGCCATAACAGCTGCTACGGCGGCGGCCACTGATGCTGCCGTTGCCGCTGTTCAGGCTGCAGCCGCCGTAATCCGACTGACAAATGCCTCCAGTGGCAGAGTCAGTGCGATTGAAGAGGCTGCTGCAATCAAAATTCAGTCTGTGTTTCGTTCTTATTTGGTATGGAATTCATGGATCTTTAATTTGCAATCACATAGCAAAATGTATGAACTCTGAATGGTTATATCTGAACTGTTCCATTAACAGGCAAGGAAAGCGTTATGTGCTCTCAGAGGTTTAGTGAAGTTGCAGGCACTAGTGAGGGGTCACCTTGTCAGGAAACAGGCCACTGCTACACTGAGGTGTATGCAGGCATTGGTGACTGTACAGGCTAGAGCTCGAGCTCAGAGGCTTAAAATGACTGAGGATGTTAAACCCATCAGACACAGACAATCAATTCACAGGAAATCTACTCAAGAGAATAGATTTAGGGACCCAAATTATGTGAGTCCTCCTTGTTCTGTACTTTTCTCTTCATGTTCCTTCTATGAATCCAGAACAACTAATTCGCGACATTTCTTTTGGTGCATTTTTAGGAGACTGATGGAAGAATGGAGGAGAACGTCAAAATTGTGGAGATGGATCTTGGAGAATCAAAGGGAAGTAGCAAGAGCAGGAATAGCTATTCACATCAAAGTCAAGCAGAAGGAGCAGAGCAGAGATTCTCCACGCATTATGCACCAAAACAAGAGAATTTCCAAGTTTCTCCAGCTCCATCAGCTCTGACAGAAATGAGCCCAAGAGCTTCTAGTGGGCATTTTGAGGATTACTCCTTTAGCACAGCACAGAGCAGTCCTCAGTACTATTCTGCCATTTCCAAACCAGACCCTTCAAGTCTTCAATTTGCATTTCCTCGCCCAGAATATGCAGAATCACTTTCATATGACTACCCACTATTTCCAAATTACATGGCAAACACAGAATCTTCAAGAGCCAAGGTTCGGTCACAGAGTGCACCAAAACAGAGGCCAGATTCTTTTGAGAGGCAACCAAGTCGAAGAAGAGCATCAATGGAAGGTAGAAATATCCCAAGAGCTGTGAGAATGCAGAGATCTTCTTCTCATGTTGGGTCCACAGCTCAAAATTATCTGTACCCGTGGTCAATCAAGCTTGACAGGTCTTCAGTGTCACTTAAAGATAGTGAGTGTGGATCTACAAGTACAGTCCTCACAAACACCAACTACTGCAGATCTCTAGTTGGATTTGAGGTGAGCAAAAAGACAACTTTAGATCTCAATGACCACTGCTGAGCAGGAAGGAGCTAAAAGGATGTAATTAATCAGTTGCAGTCTGAATCTTATCTGGTTGTATAATATCTGTACTTGCAGGTTCATGGAAAAAGATACTAATTTTACATGTTCCCAACAATTTCTCAGCCATCTTCCATGGAGAAAACTCCAAGAGACAATGTTCCCAAGCTGAGATTCTGACAAATGAGTGAGTCCTCCTTCAATTTCAGTCAAAGGGTGAAAAAAACTGTATAATTTGGAAATATCATCATGTAGATCGTTTTTTTCAAAGTTCTTGTGTGATTTTACTTAAACATGTTCCTTAGGACAAGCATTACAAAAGCATCACCAGATCAAACGCAGGAACATTAACTATCTTATTATATTATACGTCTATAGAAACTGTGTGTATTTTTTCAGTATCACTGTAATTTCATGTTGATATTTCAATTTTATGATTGTTTCCTAAATTTAGAATCTATTTTTTTCTTACATTTGTTTACTTGTAATTTCAGTCCTCACATGCCTATACAATAATTGGCTAGAGTTCAACTCCTGATACAATAACCATAGAAGCGATTAACAAGAAATGGAGTTTATAAAACGAAGGGAAACTAGTAAGAGTCTTTTAAGTCAAACACATGCCTCTGCTAAATTTGAACGCAATAAATGAAGGTAACAGAGGTTATGAAATCAATTCAAAAGTTCATAAATTATGTTCAATAGGGTAGTCATATATATAGGCTTCCAACTTGACACGTCTCCTGTAATGCTAAAAAGTCTAAATCTACTAACAACTAATGGCCAAATAATAGAACCACTTTAATAGAAATAATAATTTAAAAATAAACAAAAGACTCGGTTATTTTTGAATCATTCTTCAACACTCCCCGTTGATTCAAAATTGCTAACACTAAGAAGTGATCAGAAGAACTCAAACTTTGCTTGAGGGAGAGACTTTGTGAAAACATCTGCTATTTGCTTTCCTGTGTTACAGTACTTCAACATGATTAACTCTTTGGTGACCAACTCTCAGATATAGTGATGTAGAATGTCAATATGTTTTGATCTGCTATGAAAAACTGAGTTCTTGGTCATTGCAATGGCTGACATATTATCACAAAAAATTTCAATTGCTCCTTCTTGCTTTTGGTGAAGATCTACCGGTATTTTCCTTAGTCACAATGCTTAACATGCTGAAGATGTTGATGCGATATATTCTGCTTCAGATGAAGATAACGCAATTGTAGATTGCCTCTTTGAACTCCAAGTGATGGCTCCTGATCCAAGGCAGAAAACATTTCCAGATACATTCCTCCTATCATCTAACGACCCTACCCAATCACTATCTGAGAAGCCAAATAGTCTGAAGTTGGGTGTATGCATGTACCATATCCCATATTCTGTTGTTCCAGCAATGTAACGCAATGTCCTCTTTGCTGCTCCAAATTGATGTTTAGTGGGATTATGCAGAAACTTGGAGATGATCCCAATAGAGAAAGAAATATCAGGACGAGTATGAGTCAAATAGATTAAGCCCCCAACCAAGCTTCTGTATAATCTTCCATCTACTTTTTCTGTACCATCATTCACTTGTAGCTTTTCATTCACATTCATAGGA
>JANIPN010000219.1:88118117-88129246 GCA_027478595.1 Erythroxylum anguifugum
CAAGGCCTACACTAACATGGAAATTACGGGCATCAGAAGAAGAAAACCTAAACTATATGTCTTTCTCTACTGTCACCAAATAACATATGAAGCAAATAAGGGCTTTTTGAACATACGTCATCATACTGCTCCATGGCCTCCAGCACACACCCCTTCCTGAAATATCCCTGGAGAGGATAATATAAAGTAATTACAGAAAATATTTAAGAAAATTCATTATATCATAAGAAAACAAATATGAACCCGTAGAAACCTTTTCCCACTGTGGATTTAAAGTGATTGTTGTCTCAGCATCAGCAAGGGCTTTGTTAAGCTTAACCAATTGCAGAAATGCTGCAGCACGGTTACTAGCAAATAATAGAGTGCACAGCATAAAATGCACAAAGATCAGGTAAGGATAGACATATATGTTATAAACATGAAGCAGCCACGTGTTCATCAATTTCTGAACCAAATGAAAGTTTTTCTTTTCAAATAGGCTTTCATCCTACTAACATAAGACAGCCAATTAAGGCCTACGCTGCTCAGTATCATCGTGTTCATGAACATGAAAGAAGAGTCCGTTCTCAATCGAACAGAAATGAAAACCAGATAGAGGTTGTCAAAAAAGATAGAGATGATCCACGTATATATCAATACCAAAAGCTTAGAGTCCTAACTTCAAATCACAAATAAATTGACATCCTTTTGTATGAAGTGACACAGAGGCATGAGATTAAAGGGTGTCCAGATCGTGCTTCATTCTAGGAAACACATTCATTAAAAAAAATTACGAGTAAGGAATTTACAGAAACAAATCTAGGAGAACTAGCTCAACAAGTTCCCGACAAATTATAACCATCCAATATTTGTTAAAATATATAGAAGCTAACAAGTACTCCTAAAACCATAAGACCTCAATCAGACGAGTCAATAAAACTCTATAAAGAGCACACAAAAATTGCAGTTTTATGAACAGATAATCCAAGGCAAGAAAAAGATCCCAAATTTCAGACGCAAATTTTACCTATACAGAGTGGGATTTGAAGGGTCAAGCTTGATAGCTTGAGTGTAGAGAGCGGCAGCTTTCAAAAAGTTGCCAGCTTTGAAGAATTCATTGCCTTTGTCTTTCAATGATACCTCCTCTCCACCATTAGTCGTAGAACTAGCTGACCCTGATACAGCTTCAGCCATTGTTCAGACAACAGGAATCAAGTAAGAATCTTTGTTTTATGAAAAGGTTGTCACTTTACAGTCGTATGTGTTAGGGTTTATGCAAGATCTTCTGAAGGTTTTTGTGCTCAGCGACTGAGAGGCGTACAAGGTGAAGAACCGCTTGGACAGCAGGGGCTTTTACGTATGAAATCTGGACCGTTAATCACATCAAAAGCTTCAAATGCAGGCCTTACACTTGGGAATTTAGAGATGGGCCGAGTTGTCCAACGAATGGATTCGAGAAATTCATCAAGACCCTATCCGTTTTATTTTCCTCCTCAAAGTTTTTGAGATATTCATCAAGGCCCTATCCGTTTTATTTTCCTCTTCAAGGTTTTTTAAATAATAAGGTTTTTTTCCTTAAATTTCATAGAAGATTTAGGATTATATGAATTTAAATTTCAAGTATAAAAATATAAATCATGAAATCATATAGATATATATACATATTTGAAATTTGAAGAATTATTTTATCAATCAAATTAAAAAAAGAAATAACTAAATTATTGTTAAATTGTATTTATATTAATAAAAATTGTGATTATTAGAAATTAGGCGATATAAGAATAAGAATAATAAAAACTGATTTATAAATAAGATAAAAGAAAATACAATAACTGAATTATTAACTAAAATTCTAAGTTTTGGTGTACTCAACCTTAGCGAAACTGAAAAATATTTTGTATATTTGAAAAAGAAAAGATTTGATCATATACTTTACATTGTTTCAGAGTATTATCCTCGTTAGGAACATAAAGAGTTAGATAATCGTATGAGATTATTGGCAGGGAAACCATAAGATATTGGGTAACAAATTAAATATTTAAAATGGTTTATTGAAAAAATACATGTTAGGTTCTTTGTGTTCTACTGTTATCCTTTAACACAAAGGCTAATAAAGAAGTTCTGATTTTGCAAGAAGTAAAAGTAGCTGAAAAATAAAGAACACATAATTTTTACCTTGTTCGATAGCTTAAATGCTATCTACATTCAAGGATCTCATACTTGTAGTTCTACTAGTATCAAGAATAAAGTAAGTTTACAAGAGATTGAGTGTTTTCTAAAACACTTGCAAGAGGTCTTTGAAATCTCTTCAGTACCTCAAGATAAGTACTCTCGCAGCTCTCTAACTTTCTCTCTATTTCTTGATCTCAAAGGTGGAATCGCTCACCCTAGGCGCCCTCACACCCTGGCCCGACAGAGTTGTAAGGGAGATAAATCACGGTCTGATCTCAGCCAGTTTCTCAGAAGGGTGGCCCAACGCCGGTGCACACAAGGAGTCACCACATTGGATGAACTCTTACACTGCCGCTGCCGGGACTCGAACCTGAGGCCTTGATCTTAACTTCCCTTCCAATGACCAACTGAGCTACCCGTGCGGGCTTTCTCTCTATTTCTTTTACTATTAGATTTTGATTACAAAGTATTGAGTACAATGTATTCTATGTGTATGCTAATACTGATTTTCTTGTGTCTGTATCTGCTATGTTATCTGCATCTACTAATCCATGTATGCATCTACTATTGTATTTAGCAAGCTTAGCTTTAGAGAAACACAAACCGTAGTTTAAAGTTCCAACAAGGTATTTAAAGATATTTTTTAGTCCTTGCCGATGCTCAAATCCAGGGTTAGCCATGAACTTGCTTATAATGTTAATAGCATAGGCAAGGTCAAGTCTAATACATAGTATTATATACATAATACTACCAACTCCAACATCATAGGGGTAGTTCACCATAGTTTTCTTCTCTTCCTCAGTTTGGGGGCTCTTACTAGCAACCATCTGAAGGTGTGAGCTTATAGGAATAGAGTTAGGCTTTGCTTTTTCCACGTTGAACTGAGCAAGGACCTTTTTGATATAGTTCTCTGATTCAACCATAGTTTTCCTTCCCTCCTATTCCTTATAATCTACATCCCTAGGAGCTTCTGTGCTTCTCCCATGTTCTTTATCTCAAAGTGATTGCATAAAGCATTCTTCACTTCTACTACTCTACTTAGCTCCTTTCCAGTGATGATTAAATCATCTACATAGACTAACATATAGATAGCCTCTGTCTCTCCTAAATCCTTATAATATAGACAGTAGTCATGGGCACTTCTAGTAAATTTCATCTTAGTTGCTACCTTATGGAACTTCCTGTTCCACTGTCTAGGTGCTTGTTTTTAGCCTATATAGGGACTTCTAAAGCAAGTAGACATAATCGAGCTTGTCTTTGTCTACTAATCCATCTGATTGTTTCATGTAAATAGTCTCCTCAATTTTTCCATATAGGAAGGTTGTTTTGACATCCATTTGATGGATTTTCTAGTCATAGATAGTAGCTAACACTAGAATAAGCCTTATGGTCTTGAGCTTTAAAACTGGTGAGAAGATCTCCTTGTAGCCCACTCTCTCTTTCTGTTTATACCCCTTAGCTACAAGTCTTGCCTTTTATTTCTTGGGTTCAACTTCTGTTATTCCCTCTTTCATCTTGAATTGCCAGCTATTTTCTATTAACTTGGCTTTAGGAGGTCTAGGCATTAAATTCTAGGTCATATTCTTCAGTAGAGAAGAATACTCCTTCTTATAAGCCATCTTCCACTATTCAACATCATTTCTATTCATGGCTTCGTTATAGGTTTCAGGAGCCCTATAATCTATGGATTCAACAACTAGACATGCAAATTCAGCTAAGTTTAAATCAGTGTATCTTCTATTTGGAATACTCTGTCTAGGTTGCCTATCTCTAGTGAGCTGATAATCTTGTAGAGCTCCTTGAGGGTTATCAATAGCTGTGTGTGAGGCTCTCTCCTCACTCTCACCTTCTATTTGTTCAACTCCTTGTTCATGATGAATAGGACCTAGCACAGGCTCCTCATCATGAGATTGTGTGCTGCCAATATCTCATCACCACTGGAGTCTTCTGGTTTCTCTACATTCCTAGCATCTCCACTTTATACAGCTTTATCTCTTTTCTTCTTTATGCAATCTCTTACAAAATGCCCCTCCTTATCACAGTAGAAACACTTCTTACCTTTAGTCTTTTTCTTCTTTTCATCACCTTCTTTGGTGTGCTTATCCTTACTATTCTCTTTCTGCCAATTCCTTTCTTGCTATTCTTTTTCTGTGACTTCTTGTCATGATTATTTTCTATGAACATCACTTCTACTTCCTTCTTGAATGGATTAATATCTACTATTTCTTGCATTAGTGAATCCAGCACCCTCTTAACAGTGAGAGATTCTTAACTAGCATGCTTAATCACCTTCTTGAAAGCATTAAATTTAGAAGGTAAAGCTTTTAAAATTACTATAGCTTGGTGTTCTTCCTAGATCTTTTCTCCTGTAGCTTCTAAATATTGCACCAACTTAAAGAAGTAGTCCAGATCATCATCTAGAGAAACAAAAGTGTTCATTTTATAATTAGCAAGATTATGTAAAAGTGTAATCTTATTAAGCAAACATCTTTTAGCATATAATTCATCAAATCTTGTCCAGAGTTTCTGTGCAGTATTATAATTTTGCACTTTCCTTATCACAATCGGTGATAAGTGAAGCATTAACTTGTAGTGTGCAAGTGTTTGCATCTTAAGTATCTTTATAGGGTCAGTTTCTACATCATATTGTTCTTCGATGGCTCCATAACATTCACAAGACTCAAGTAAGACTTGCATCTGAAGTTTTCAAATGGTGAAGTCTTCCTTACCAGTGAAGACATCCATTTCTTTTCCTACCATTTTAAATGTAGTTTAAAGAAACACGAGGGGAAATATACTTACAAAAAATTCTTGACGAACCTTGATGCTTTGAATAGCCAAGAATTGCCCAGATAGTTGTAGATAGGCTTTGATACCACTGATGTTAAGTTCTTTGTGTTCTACTGTTATCTTTTAACCCAAAGGCTGATAAAGAAGTTTTGATTTTGCAGGAAGTAAAGTAGCTGAAAAATAAAGAACACAGAATTTTTACTTAGTTCGATAGCTTAAATGCTATCTACATCTAAGAATCTCAAACTTGTAGTTCTATTAGTATCAAGAATAAAGTAAGTTTACAAGAGATTGAATGGTTTCTAAAACACTTGCAAGAGGTCTTTGAATTCTCTTCAGTACCCTCAGATAAGTATTCTAGCAGCTCTCTAAACTTTCTCTCTATTTCTTTCACTCTCAGATTTTGATTACAAAGTATTGAGTACAATGTATTATAAGTATATGTATGACTGAGGCTTATCTCTCGTATATAGGAATTGGTAGCAGTGCATTAGGTTATATCTTCATAAATCAGGTATGAGTCACATGCCCCTCACATGTTCAATTTATACATTATACTCTGCGTTTTGAATGTGTTAAATGCGACTGCGTTTTTGATAAAGCTTCTGTCTTATCTTTCTCACGTGAGTGTCACATGTCTTCACTTTGGCATAGCTTTACTCTTCTGTTTGTAAATCCGAGAGACTTCTCTCTTTCTTGTTTAATGTTCAGATACACCTATTCTTCACATACATTTTGAATCTTCATATTTCTCTTATGTTTGTTGTAACTTTGTTGAAGATTGATGGAGATTTTGGTGAATATCACCACAATACAAATTACACATATGCAAGTAGGTCATATAAAATATAAAATATAATTTTAATTAACAATTCATATAAAAGATAATTAAGAAATTATTCTAACCTCTTTGTCATATTAATAAGAAACAATTCAAATAACCAAATTGATTTCATAATTTAAAATTTTTAAGTTTAATATTTTCTCCTTTTCAATAAATTTTAAACACGAATAGCAAAACAATATTAATTAAAATTTGATGATATTATTTATTTCAATATGGAGTATCAATTAATTAATCATTACGCCCTTTTTTAAACCTATGTTTATGTTCGATAAAATGATGAAATTATATAACAAATGTACAGTTAGAAACAGTATTCTAAATTCCATTGGCAATTTATTTTGCACCTTCCTTCCATCCCAATTACTCGTAAAAATATAGCATCAGTTACAAAACCAAAACGTTCCTTTTCCAACTTGATTAGACCATGTCAACAACAACCTAACCCATTAACACCAAACCTTAACTATCACAATCCACAAGACCTTCTAAACACCAACCATGGCTGATCATATCCCAACAATCAAAATCGACTTCAGTATTATTGTACTTTTGGTTATTAGTCAACTTCCTTATTATTCTTCGATGAATTATTTATTTATTATATGGTTGAAACTTGATACCCGTAATTCATTTCATATAATAATTCATAAATTATGTATTTTAAATAAATTGTTTGTCTAATTAATACATTTAACATCATGTAACAAACTTAATCTATATTATGCTTATAAACTTGATTTAAATTATGTTTGCAAGCTCCAAACACTTCACTCTTAAACAATTATTCTTTTTAATTTATTTATAATATATTACATTTTACTGTCACTTTATCGAAATTATGTTTATAAATTTGAATTAAATTACAATTAAAAATTATAAACATCTCATTATTCTTTTTAATTTATTCATATTGTTTTATGTATTGTTGTTACTTGATATAAATTATGATTATAAATTTGATTTAAATTATGATTAAAAATTTTAATATATCACTCTTAAAAATTATTTTTTTAATTTATTCATATTTTTTTATTTTGTTTTACTAGGATACGATGTCATACACTCAAAATGATTCTAATTTTTGGTAGGTGAGACTCGAGGGGTAGTCTTAATGTATGATTAACCTTCTCTTGTTTTAGTGGATTAGTCTTAGGGGTTTGGTTTATCGATTATGATTAGTATCAAGAAGTAGAACTAGTAACTACTGCTCGTATTTATTATAAAGGATGGTGGTACCAAACTTATGATATATGTCAACCGATATGCGTATTAAATCATTAATGATTACTTGTTTCCCTTCTCGCATTATCTTCTCACTTGCAATCTATATTATTTTCATAGTTTCTTGCATCAGCGAATCCTCAGATCTCTTTACTCTAGCGTTGTAGAATATCTTTGATTCCTCCAAATCAAATTAAACTAGCGAGCAGTGACCCTTAAAGAGTTATAGATTTCTTGCTTCCTTTGATTTAGTTTGTTTCTTGTTTGCAAGTTTCTCTTTCGTAACCTAACGTCCTTGAGCTTGACTTCATCATATTGTCTGATTCTAGGAAGTTTCTGTTTTCAAGTGGTACTAATTAATAAAGCAAACAATAAATGTTCCACTTGCTACCTAACAAAATCCCAAAAGAAAGCATCGTCTTCAAGCATGCTTACAAAATGAGCCGTAGAGAAGAATCGGTCGTAGGCCAGCTCTTAAACCTCACCTGCTCTACCCCTTTGACGACTTTAGTTTAATTAGCTCACTATCTCATGCTTTTCTTCATCTTCAAAATGCACAACCAAAAGCCGTGGCATGATGACGAGGGTCAGTTTTTTGACGAAAAACCAAACCACATCATGCCTCGGTTTTGGTTGTGCATTTTTTTGACTTCAAGAAACTGAGAGTTGAATTAGATTTTAGGTCAATTACATGAAAATATAAGATAATTTATCTAACTTAACAAGTTGTGGTTTGACACTTAGTTTAATAGATTTCTTTTTTATATATTTATTGATAATTAATCTTTTATTTTCACTTGTTTTAAATAGAATTGACCACAGAATGAAGTTATTTTTTATTGCTGAAAATATATAAAGTTTTTTTTTGACAAAACACCAATAAAATCAACGCATAAAGAAAGGCTAAGCACTAACCCAAGCCAATAGACTTACCCATTACACCTAGGTCCTACGAGCCTTTCCCTATCAAAGATATCACAACAAAATTGTTCGAAACGTAAAATATTACTTAAACAAGGAGGGATATTATCTCATTAATGGAGGTTTGCATGTAATAAGGCCACTCTCGCTAGGGAATGAACCGCTTTATTGGCAATCCTACGCTTCCACTGAAAGGACAAATGGAGAAAGTGACGCTGGAGCGTATGACACTCAGAAGCCAACATTCCAATCTCCGAAAAATTAAAAGAAGGAGAAATGATAGCTTGAACTGCCTATAAACAGTCCGATTTCACTATAACATTGTCTATGAAGTTATATAGATACTATTTTATTAATCATCAAAATATGTGGATACTTTAAATCAAAGAGGCTTTGAAAGTAACAAGGGATAATAGCATCTTTCTATATCCTAATCGAATATACAAAGTTCTCTGTTTTGCGAGAGTCGGGAGAATTATCAATGTAGGCAATTGTTTTTTTTATAATTTTTACAAAGAGACTTTTTTCATGATTTTAACATGTGACTTTATCGTCACAAAAAAAAATAAAATTTACCAGTTATTCTAAGGCTTTCTTTCTAAGTGGACCAATATATATATGTTCAGTTATTCATAATCTTTTAGTTTAAGGTAAAAAACAACATTTGATAGTAGTGGTTGTTTGATTATTTCTAAAAAATAATTCTTAAATTTTAATATTTTTAAATTTTTTCATACTTTACTAAATTAATATAAGATTCTTTATATTACTTTTTCCATTAAAAGTTCTAACAAACATATTAAGTATCACTTTTATAAAAAATTAATAGAATAATAAAGTCTATTTAATAAAATATGAGTACTCTTTAAAAATATTATATTATTTAAATTTATTTAAAATACATTAAAGTTTTTATCGGTGAATTTTTTTTTCCTCATTTCAAAATTAATGCTTCATATATAAAATTTTGCTATTGTGGTCCCATTGAGGACGTAGATCTTGGTCAATCAAATTGTCAAGAATATTAATTAGTTGCAACTTGCATGTCAACCAAATATTGCCTCTTCCTATAATTTCACTTCAGTACTTACTCTATGGAACATTTTATTTTATTCTATAAATCGCATAAACAAGGTGCTCAATAAGATCTGAGTTGATAATTTGATTCTCCTTCTGGTTCCATTTTCATCAACCACCAATTCCCAAACTGGAGATAGCTATTTTATGGATAACCAACCACGAACTGAAATGATTCTGTTCGCTGAAAATAATTGCATAGCCGGTTGCTGCTCTAGCTCAATTGCTAATTGCTGGCACTCAAACGTGTGGGGACTCCTGGGGAGGGTTGGTAACTTGGCTAGCTTGTTCAAATTTAGATAACTATTTAATTTGTATTAATTAACATATAATAAGTTTTTATAATCATTTAATTTTTTATGTACATTTCTCATTAATAATACGTAAAAAGACAATTAATAAGCAATTAATTAGGGTGTTCTACAACTGCTAAGAATGAATTAAAATCATTCTAACTACATCTAAATACTAAAACAAATAAATTTAAATATACTTTAAGATAGAAATCTAGTTGATTTCAAACTATCCGAAAATAAATAAATATTATTCTTAGTAATTTAGATGATTAAATAAAAGACAAAGGTAATATTAATTATTTATCTATAATCTTAATATTACAATATATTTTTCCTTTCCACCGATTTTCATATCAATAATTACTTAATTTTTTTTAATTAAGATAATTTGTTTTCTTTTGTCTTAGGGTCTTTGGTTGAGGGTTTCATAATGGAACGAGATGGAACATAACACACTTCTATTGTTTGGAACGAAGTTTTATAATGGAATGGAATGGAATGGAAGTGGAAGGTTTCATATTACGTTCCATTCCCTCATAAACAGTCAAAATAAGAAACCTCTTATTCGGGATGTTTAGGATGAAACGTAAACTAATAAATAGATACTACCTAATATACCTTCAATAATTTTTAGTAATACCAACTGTGACCAAGTCATAATATTATATTAAATAGAATTAATATATTAAATAGAATAGAATAATATTTGATATAAAAATTTTTGTTAAATAATTAATAATAATTTTTATAATAATAATAATAAATTGCATATAATTAATAATAAAATAAATAAATTTTTTATTAATGAAAACAGAAAATATATTAAAATTTATTCTTTAATTGTTTGTATATATTTCTCTATAAATAAAAATTAAAAATTATTTTTAATTATAAATCACATAAAATATAATATAATAAAATATAATATAACATAATATAATAAATAATAATATAATTAATAATAATATTTTTATATAATTAATAATAAATTGTATATAATTAATAATAATATTTTTATTATTTTAAATTAAAAAATATATAAAGCCTCCTTCAACAATCATTTTAATATAAGGGGTATAATAGTCATTTATTATATATTACATTCCATTCCATTCATTTTCCAAACAACATTTCACTACATTACATTATAAACCTTTCCATCCTTCTCATATAACTTTTCACTATATTATATTCCATTTCATTATAAATCGTTCCGTTCCATTACATTCAATTAATTAACATTCAACCAAACAGGTCTTTAGTATTTAGGAGATTTAACCTAACACAAGTTTAAATTTGGTCTTGTATTTTACTTTTAAGACATTCAACTTCCCAACTCTCCAAAGTCAACATATCCCAATGCATAAAGTTCTCCGTTTTGCGAGGGTTGAGCGAAGGTCATCAATGCAGTATTATGAGTTCCGTTTTGTTCCGGCCGGTACGGCTCAAATCTGGTACCAGATTTAAATACCGGTCGGTACTGGCCAATTTAGGTTGTACCAGTCGATACTGGCCGGTATTCAAAATATCGATCAAATACCGGCCAGTGCCGAAAATTTTAAAAAATTGGGAGATTTTTTTGCAAAATTTTCAAAATTTTGCTCCCTCCCTGCCCCCCTTTTTTTTCAAAGTATTTAAAATAGTAATAAATATCTTATTACTAATAATAATTATAAAATTAAATAAAACTTAAAAATAAATTATTTTTATTTAAATTTATTTTAATATTTTATATAATATTTATTAATGAATACTAATAAAAATATTTTATTTCTTAAAATAAATAATTTTAAAATTATTATTTATAAACTAATATTTATTTTATA
>JANIPN010000219.1:88138583-88151891 GCA_027478595.1 Erythroxylum anguifugum
TGGATGATCTGAATTGTGTAGTCGGTAGGGATCTTCCTCCTGAAATTCATTCCTTCCTGCATATGTTCGTGAATCTGCCATTTCTCAAGTTACTCAGCTAAAACTAACTGCAATCAACTCCTGATGTGCGAATAGTTAGCAAAATTCCTCACAGCAACAAGCGGATTCAATATCTCGCATCAATCTTAGCCAATTGACTTTGATGCCATGTTAAGATGTGAAAACAAATGAGAGATAATTTTGTGAGTGAAAGAACTATCATTCATTTCTGTTAAAAGTTGTACAACGAATACAATGAAAACTTATATACAAAGCTAACTGCAAAATGAGAATGTAAGCTATGTGTCCAGCTCAACATTCTATTATAACAAAAAAAAACTTCCCTTAACTAACATTAAATAACTATTTACATTTATATTTCAACATGCACACTGCAGTCTTCCTTGTCAATAGGCTTCCTACAAAAGCTCTAGCAGGAAAGACTCCATGTGAAGCCTGGTATGATTTTAAATCTTCTCTAAAATATCTCAGGGTGTTTGGATGCTTATGCTTTGATTATGTTCCTCATATTAAAAGGGATAAACTGGATAAAAAAGGCAGAAACAGACATCTTTGTTGGTTACAACACATTCTCTAAGGCTTACAGAATTTTCCAACCAAACACTAGGAAAATTTTGATAAGCAAAGATATGCATTTCATGGAGAATGATGAGTGGGATTGGGAAGGAAAGCAATCAACTTTGATTCCTAACCAAGTTACAAAATTGCAGCTCAAAGAAGACGAGATGTTTGATGAAAATCCTATTAGAGGTATGAGATCACTTTCTGATATCTATCAGAGATGCAATGTGGCTATACTTGAACCTACAAATATTTGTGAAGCTAAAAAAGATCCAAAATGGGTTGTTGTAATGAGGAAGAGCTTAAAATGATTGAAAAAAATTAGACCTAGAAGTTGGTAAAAAGATCCGTAGATAGAAAGGTGATTGGCGTAAAGTGGGTATTTAAAACCAAGTTAAATCCTGATGGCTCAAGCAACAAGCATAAAGCTAGGCTTGTTGTGAAAGGGTATGCTCATATTTTTAGTGTTGATTTTTCCGACACTTTTGCTCCTGTTGCTTGACTAGATACAATCAGGTTGTTGCTTGCAATGACTGCACAAAAGTCTTGGAAAGTCTATCAACTTGATGTTAAATCAGCCTTTCTAAATGACTTTCTTGAAGAGGAGATATACGTTGAGCAGCCTGATGGATTTGCAGTCAAAGGGCATGAAGACAGTGGCGAAGTCAGGAATTTGTTTCAGGGGGGGCAAATTTTTTTTTATCCAATCCACCATGAACAACGACATTCTTTTAGGTGGACAATCTCTATATGCATATATATCTGTATTTGCTCAAGAAAGCCTTATATGGCTTGAAACAGGCACCTAGAGCCTGATATAGTAGAATTGATGAGCATTTGATTCAGTTGGGTTTTAGAAAAGTCTCAATGAAGCTACCCTCTACATCAAAGGTGATGAGATCAATTTTGTAGTTGTTTCATTATACTTGGATGATCTGCTGGTTACATGAAGCAATGAAGAACTTGTGACACTTTTCCTCGTAGGTTTCACACTTTTCCTTCAACTGTTACATGGTCAGAAACCTAGTAATAAAGGAAATGGTAAGAACAGAATATGCCACAATCCATGTACTAGTCTAGCAAAGTTCAGCTATCTTTTCGTCTAAGGTTTAGCTTGAGATTAAGAATGGTTTCGAGGACCTCTTTGTGAAGGCTTGATGAAGAAGAAAATTTATTCCGTTCTTTTGGGATGAGCACCACAGGGTCTTCACCTTTTCAGCATTTTTCATTACAGATTCTCCAAATATTTATTTTTCACACAATGGTTTTAAGAATGGCAATGCTCCGGTCCGCAGCAACAAATAGAAGATGGCAGTGATTGGTCATAGTGCTTGACACAGGTTTCCTGTTCCGTTTTGTTTGTCATTTGCATTCCATACTTGTCTTACAAAAGAAAAAGTTTGTTACTTTTAACACTGAACATCCCATTTCAAGTCCTATTTGTGTATGGATGGAGTAGAGTAATCTGTTGAAATTGCACGGACTGAGGCCCCAAAGTTCCTGCTCTGATGATTTCTGCTGTCGAATATTCTCTCTCAGGAATGTGCATATGGGCAATGTCAGAAAATAAATGAGCTTGTACCTTATGGCAGAAGATTATAGAACTTAAGAGAAATGATCCTATGAATCATGTTATTACTAAAGTGTGTATAATACCAGATTGAAGCGAGCTCTACAGAGTAAAAAGTATCATACAATGTAACTTCTTGATAAGGCAGATACAAGTAACTTCTTGATCAGGCAGTTTGGAGTTCCTGCGTACGCTTATAATATAAGTTCAGGTGAGTACAGCTCAATTTACACAAGTTCAAAATGCTGGAGGAATCAGCTTATTCTTTCTAGGTCGTGCTAATTCTTAGGACCACCTAAGCTAGAATAATAACAGCTTCATTCTAATTAGTCCAAGAAACGAATCTCTAGAACACAACAGGACCAGTTCAAGGAACTTCGGTCAATTGTATCAAGAAACTTCTGCATTTACCTTAGTTCTCATTCGTAGAAGGTCTCACACACCCACAGAAACAACCCTTCCTCCGCCTTCGACGACTTCCCCTCCCATTGTTGAGAAAGTCCTTCAAGATGATGCCAGTTTTACTTCCAGGAAATCCGTGTTTAACTTTGTTTTTCTTTTCACCATCCAGTTTAAGAAAAATGTACTGGATGCTCTGCAGCTCGAGCTCCAATCGACCAATCTTCTCAGACCCATTCCAAGCTCGTTCTGTCAACCCCTTTCTGTATCCAGTGTCTGCTTCCTCTGACTCTTCTGAATTGTTATCCTCCAAATGCAAGGTTCTTTCCTCAATGTCTGTCGTTAACTGATCATTAACATCAACCAAATGCATGACGGCCTCCTCAATTTCTTGCAATTGTCTCTTCACTCTATCAAATTCAAGATCCTTGGCCAATTTGCTCCTTTCTGCTTCCAACTTCTTTTTCAGATCTTGCACTGACGTTTGAATAGAGATTAATTTCTGAGCATCAGAAGCTAGTCGCTCCAAGATCTTTCCCCTGTTTCTCTCATGATTTGACTCTTTGCTACTGCTTGTAGGTACCTCTAGCTTGTCAATTCCCACTTCCTTCTCAACTTGAAACTCTAAAGAGGGATTCCAACTCTTCCTCTGGCAAACTATCTCATGGCGCGCAACACCATCCAGTAGATCACCTGCCTCTTTTTCTTTGCCTTTAGACATTGGATCAAGACCAAAATCTTTTGTAGACTCCCATAATCGGAGCATCCGATCATCAGACTCAGCTTTCTCTCCCTTGCTTCTCCCACATGGCGAGCAGTTTGAGACCTGATCAAGTGGGATATCTTTCATCAACATCCCATTCCTCACTCCTGAACTTTCAGGTTTAGTCCTGTGCATCTCAGCAGAAACAAGATCATTTTTAAGTTGCTTCTTCTCATGTTCTTCATTTGAGCTACTGCCACTTAGCAACCATTCATGCCCTTTATGCACAGCTTCTAGAGAAAAGTTGGAGTTTTCTGTTTCCTGTACTTCATGATCATCAGTTTCTTCAATAATTGCCTTCTTAGCTGCAACCCTGTCCATTTCTCCAGTTACTACCTTCTCAACTGCCCTGATTTGAGACTGCATCTTCAACAAGCATGAAATTCCATCTGCTGTGATCATGCTGTCATCATCTGTGCAATCCTGAGGAGAAGTAGCAGTATTTAAACCCTAATGATATGGTAATAAAAGAATTTATCAGTATGTGAACCAATTAATGAGAACAGTTGAAAAGAAATAGACATTAGGAGAATTTTGAAGAACTGGCTTGACTCCTGGCCCACTAGCAGAATTGGCATAGAAACCTATTCAAATGTAATTAGCAGATGAGCTTTTACAGAAAAAGTGCAGAGAAACTCAAAATAAATTTAAGCCAAGCTACCTGCCATCAAATAATTAAGTTTCATTTGTAAGTTCTGAGCATTAATTTAGATATGAGATTGTTGGTGAGCAAGGAACTTTGCATCTTTTCTTAGCAGGAAAGAAGGAACATTGAAAAAAACCGAGATGTATCTGGCTTGGACTTAACATTGTGAACTAGAGAACATCTGAAACCTACCTGCTGTCCCCCATTGCCTGCAGCAAAAAGCTTTTTGTGGAGTAAGGCATTTTGCTCTAAAGAGTCTACATTTTCTCTCAAAGAAGCTATAACAGGACCATATGCAGACAATTGATCCTTTAGCCCTCCAAGTTCAGACTCCAAGAAGCTAAATCTTGTCTTCATCTGCTGAATCTCAGTTTCCTTAGTAGCATTTTCTTCTTCAAGATTCTCACAAACTGTAGTCAGTTCTTGAACCTTATTTTCAAGCAGAACTTCATGGATGGTGGATACTTGAAGATCAAAATAAAAAGAGGAAGCCTCAGCCTCCCACACTTCACAATCATTTGTTCTTTCTTTCAGCTCCAAGCTCAAGCTCTCTTCCCTACTCCTTTGTTCTTCAAGTTCCTTATGCAACATTCCCATTGCCGACTCCAGATTCTCATTTGCATCACAAAGGCGTTCCATTTCCTTTTTCTGAGTCATATTATGCTTTGACAGCTCAAAAATCTGATGCTCCATATTTTCTCTGGTCATTTTTAATGCTTCACATTCCCGCTTCAGTTCCTCAATAGTTCTGCTAAATTCTGCATTTAGGTTGTGTGCAGCCCTGAGTTGCTGTTGTGCTTCCGAAAACTCAATTGCTTTCTGTCTCAGAAAATCCTTTCCAATCAGAACTTCACAATTTAACTGATCAATTGAGTCTCTATTTTCATGAATCTCACGCTGCAACTTCTCAAGTGTATCATTAGCGTGCAAACTTTCAGTTTCTTTGGCTTCCAGCTTCTCACCCAACATTTCAAGCTTCTTCTTCAGGTTGCAATTAATCAGGTGGAAACTGCTAAGATCTTCAGAAAGGACTTCGAGTTCCTTAGCTTTCTCAGTCCCAAAGCTCTCAAAGATCAATGAGGCAACACTGAAAGATAATGCATGCTCGAGAATACTACTGTTCTCCTCTTGAAATACAAGCGTTTCCTTTTTCAGGTCTGAAAATTTCTGCCACAAAAGTTTATTTTCTTCAAGCAACTCACAGTTTTCTTCTTTCAATGCTACATAAGAATTTTGAAAACATATGACTTCTGCTCTCTGAGTTTCCAACTGTGCTTCCAGTAATTCATGTTGTTGCTCCTTCTGGGTCACTTCCAACTTCAACTGTTCATTCAATTCAAGGAGTTCAAGCTTACTCTTCTGCAGCATAGTTTGTTGTTGTTGCATCATCTCAAACTCCTGATCAAGGATTTTCTTCTCCAACTCAAGTTCACCACCTTGCAATCTCATTTGTCCAAGGAAAGTTAAAAGCACAAAGTTCTCGACCATCATCAGATGCTTCTCATCATCACTTTGCATATAAGAACATTTTAGGTCCTCAATATTGTCCAGAATACGAGGAAGAGGAACTTTTTCTTCTTCAATTCCCTTTGGATCTTTAAGTGGATCAAATTGTAGGGCCCTGAATATTTGATTAATACCCATCCTCAGCTTTTGAATTTCATGAGACAAGAATTCTGCTTCAGCTTGCTGCTCAAGATTCTCATTCTCCAATTCTGAAATCAGTTTACCTGACAATTTTGCTGCCTCAACATGTCTTTGGCATTCGATAAACATGGATAAGTTCTTCTCTTCCAAATCTTCAATAAACTTCTGCAAGATGAAGATCTCAACCTGAGCTTTAACAGCTTTTTCTAGTTCTTCTTCAAATTGTTTCTTACTCATCCTGCTTTCTTCTTGTAGTAGATGAACCTGGTTTTCCAGATCTGCCAAACGGGACTCACTTGACTGCATATAAGAGGCATGCTCTTGTTTTTCCACTCCAAGGTAGCCCCATAGCTCTTTTACTTGACAAAGAGTGGACTCTTTCTCCTTCTCTAGATCAGTATACTTCTGCTCTAGCCTTGTAAACCTCCTCTCTAGGTGTCCCAGTCTCTGTTCAACATTTTCTAGTTGAGAGACCAGGGTGTTTCTTTCATTAAGAAGGTTGCTCTTTTCATTTTTGAGTATCTCATAGAATTCTTCCAAGCTTTTTGACTTGGTCTTCAGACCTTCAAGTTCCATGTTTGCACCAGAAAGAGAATTCTCCAGCAATATATTTCTTTCCAAAAGCTTCTGCATATTCTCAGTCATTAACTGCAATTGAGAAAGAAGGATAGATTTCTCAGCAACAAGACCAGCTTTTTCACCTTGAAGAGAGTGGCAAGAATCCTGCAGATCCTTAACCTTCTCTCCTGACCCTTCCAACTTGCCACTCAATTGAGAGATTGTTCTGTCCAAAGCAACATTATTTTCCAAAAGCTTATCCATGTCCTTCAGCTTCTCAAAGAGTACTTCTTTTTCATCTGTTTGCTTTTGGTATATGTCTTTTAGTTTCAAGTTCTCATCTTGCAAAGCTTTCACAGACGAAGCAAGGCTTTCAGGATTTAGCCCTACCGAGTGCACTTGCCCAATGAAAAAATTATATCTCTGATTCAAACCTTTAATTTCCTCCTTTAAATGACAAATCTCCTTCTGTAGTGAATTACTTTGGGCTACTTGTAAGGCCAGTTCCTCTTCAAGCTTCTTTTTCAGTTCTTTCAAGCCAAGGATCTCATTTTGTAAATTCAGTATGGAGATGCTAGAAGAAGTGTTCAATTCATTGAGATTCCGATTCTCTTCCTGAGAATGCCGAAGATGTTCTTGCATATCATGATTACACATCTCCAAGTCATTCAACAGCTGAAGCTTATTCTGAAGCTCTAGCGTCAAAGCTCTCTGCTCCTCTTGAGATTGTAAGTGCAACTTCTGTAAAGTTTGCAAGGTGGTCTCAGCTTTAGACAACCTTGATTGCTCATCTTGGAGCAAACACTTAAGTTTCTCCAACTCTGTCTCCTTGTCCAGAAGTTCTTGATCCTTCTCTGCTATCTTCTGTGCCAGATTGTCTGCCTCTAACTGAAGTGATTGATTTGATACCTCTAAAAGACAACAATTTTCTTCTGCATTTCTCAACTTTGTGGCCCCTATCTGAATTTCAGCACTTAATCTCTTGACATCATCTTGGGCATGGCAAATTTCACTCTCCATCTTGGCTATCCTCTCCAAGCATTGCTCATACCGGACTTCAACACCATCTTTCTCATCTCTCAATTGAATGAGAGCTTGGTTCAATCCTTGAATTTCAATTTCTGCTCTTTCTGTCTGGTTGTTAAGCGTTCTGGCATTTTCCTCAGCAAGAGAGATTTTCTTTTCCAAGTTAGATATCATTTCAAGACATTGGCTGTATTCATGCAGACCAGCTTCCTTTTCCGCCTCTAATGCAAAAAGTTCTTGCTTCAGATTTTGAGCTTCTGTTTCTGCCTTTTCAGCTCGCTCATTAAGACCTTGGGCATTTTCTTGGGCATGAGCAATCATCTTCTCCAAAGCAGATATGCTTTCCAAACATTTATTCTGCTGGAGAAGACTAGCATCCCTCTCAGCTTCTAACTTAGCAAGGGTTTCCTTCAGAATCTTAATTTCAATTTCAGCCCTGCTTGCCCGTTCATCAAGTCCACCAACATCTTTGAGTTCTTTCTCCAAGCTAAATAACTTCTGCATGCTCTGCTGGTATTGAAGGAGCAGAGATTCTTTTTCAGCTTGAATTTCTGCAAGAGTTCTCTTTAAGGCCAAAACTTCAGTATGAGCTTGCTTCATGTTTTCAATCTCTACTGTTTCATTAACCTTTGAACCCTTTTTCGACTTCCCTTCAGCAACTTTTGGAACTCTCTGCAGTGTTTCTCCTGAACCAAACATCTCGTTGAGTTGTTTCAAACCCTTTTTGCTTATTCCAAAGTCCGAGCCTTCTGAAAACTCTCCATCTGGGTCAAGCAATGCACGAATTGGATGCAGAAATTCTGGTGTCTGAGGCTCACCCTCAGGGCATGACGAGACCGATGATGAGTCGTCAGTCAGTACATATGGCACTTGGTTAGGAAATGCCTCTGCCATCGTTCGGTGGGCTTGACGAAGCTCCCCAGTTGCATGATCATACCTCTCAGCCAATGCACGGTATGCTCTATAAAATTCCTCAACTAATTTCATTAGCTCTGGACGTTTCTTATAGTACATTTCTGCCCTCCTAGCAAATGAGTCAGCATCTTCTTCGATGAGTTTGATCATTGCTTTGACTTTCGCATCCATATCTATTGAAAAACATTCATTACATTCAAAACATGGAACATAAATTCCAAAATTGCTTATACGAAAATACATAAATGTCAGTATACATGAAAGGGAAATGATGAACAGTCAGATTAGCAATTAGATTTCCTGTCATGCATATTGCAATGCTTATATTTTTGTTTGATATTCGCTTCTAGATTTACATGATTTATAGATGTCATTATGCAGAGAAATTGTTATTGTTGGGAAAGAACTTGATGCAATACAGCGCAAACAAAATTCTAATGATCTGAAGAGGATGGTAAACAATGGAAGGAGAGAGTTTTGGTCATTACATTTGGTTCCATTTAACAATTTAAAGAGTCAATCCTAAGAACATAGCATGAAATTGCAACAGCAAACATAAAAAACAACTGAGTTTGAGAGCTTGTCCTGTTATATATTTTTATTTATTGCTTAAGATGATCTTGTATCTGCACCCGTATTAATATCTAAAGGTGCTAGCCTCCAGTTATGTTGTTTAACCTTTAGATAAGTAGTAATTGTTGCATAGCTGGTAATTTTGCCTCAATTAACATAACAGAAATAATAATGGGTTTCACCATATAGCAAGTCCTTCAAAAAATGAGAAACTTAACTAAAATGCCAGAAAATTGTTTCACTCAGCCTGCAGATGAGATGAATGATAATGGGAATTAATTATCTTGGTATAATCAATTTTCTTATGAAAATAAGATGAGGAAAACAATCGTAGATGAGATATATCCTCTAAGATGACAAAAAATCATTGAAAGCTCAGAATTGGGGTACTGCCGAATTAACCTGGAAGAAAGTTTAATGGTCAATGAAATAACTGACTATGAGTTGCATGATTCAGAAGCCAAAAGGGTTCAGAATTTTCTGATAAAACCAAAGCAAGTTGCAGCTAACTGAGGTACTAACAGCTCCCATAAATAGTTTGTGAGAGTCTTGTTATACACAAAACAAGCAGACTTCCTAAAACTTTCACTGTATATAACTCTACGCTTGCTCACAGAAAAAGTTTTGAAAATTCCAGGAGGATCTGATGTTTGCCTCAAAATCAGCCGATATAGCAGGTAAAACAAACATACCCCTCAATGTTTCCACACAAGTATGAAGTGAACATCACGATCACAATTTCACAAAGACATTAGGAGATATTAGTACCAGTAAGATTTTCTTGAAGCCATTTTGAATTCTTCGGACTGATATGGCTATCCCACCACCAAGAATACAATCTCCTGGAATCAGAATGCAACAAGCTTGCCATGATTCCAGCAGAGAACAACAATAGGACTGGTTTGGATTTTGGAAAGCCTGGTCCTTGTACCAGTAACAGTAACCTAACTAATGGATCCAGGCCAGAACAGCAATTCAATTCACCCCAACTTCCGAACTAATTATTGCAGGGGCCTTCAAGATAGTATATGTCGCAATTGCTACTGCACAGTATAGATGACAAAGCAATCATAACATCAGTCAATATGAAACAGATATTTTCAAAGTATATAGACAGTTGCTTCTTAGATTACCTGCTTAATTGGTCAATTGTATTTAGTGTCTACAACTTTCAGTAACAATCGAACTTCCTTAAACAACCTTCAAATCTTTAACTGAAAGAAACCGCAAATCAGATCATAGAACCTCTGAATCGCAAATACACCAGGAAATCAATCGTCAGGATATCAAAGAGATAGAACTGAAAACATAGGCTATATTTTATCAGTTCAAGGATAAAACTGTAAGGAGCCAGATAGATGTCTATTAAATGCAATATGGATTTGCAGAAACTAGCGACTCAAACAGATAACAGAAGAAGGGAAAGGATGTTGAAAAACCATAATCAAAAATATCAAATTCAAAAAGTCAATATACGAACCATTCAAAAGTAAAAAGGCAAGATCTTCAAATCATCGAAGCAGAAAGTCCCCAAAAAACTCCAATCTTTCTAAGCAAAAGCCTAAGAAGTCAGAAAAAAAATAAAAATAAAACATCAACATCGTGTATAAAGAATAGCAACAGGAATGGTGAGACTGCCAACATGCAGCACTAAAATCCAGAAATGGGTTTAAATCAGCATACTAAAACTCCTTCCAAAAGAAAACAAAAAGAAACACACTTCAGTTCAGGCAAACGGGCAACAACAAAACTGAAAAAGAACAGATCTTTGAAAACCATTGACCATCAGATGCATACCAAAGAACAAAACACAACAACGGGGTTGTGATCACCAGCTGTGATACTAAACTCCCAGTGGCATATCCTCTTAGTCACCCCATGTTCTCTCCCTCATGTCTAACTCACAAACACGCTCATTTGTCTCATGCTCTCTACAATGAGGCACTCTGCATTAGTTCGAGAGGTTTGGTTGGCACAGTAACTGCAGTAGAGTCCCCGTATGAAACGGGAATGCAAATAAATGATCAAATAAAGCAAGGAAAATATTAAATTTTTTCTGCCATGTTCCTCTTAATACGGGATATTTAAGTCGGAGCACACATATACACATGCGCAAAAGTATTCGAGTACATGGTAAAAGCGCTTGTTGTCTTCGCCGATTGTTGTTAAGATATTAATAATTAAGGATATACATCGCTAAACGGTCACATTCTGAAGGTTTTTGCTGTCTTTTGTCGTTACCTATAAGTAAGGAGGAGAGTCTGACATGGAAAGCCAAAGACTCTGACAAACCTTAAGGAATGGACTGATGCACCCTTTTGCTTTGCGTTGGCATCTTGATTATTTTATGTTTATGCCTTTATGTTCTTCCTCCGGCTCCTGAAGGCCGAAAGCTTACCACTGCAATCTGAACTCAAATCATGAGTTAAGCATGAAAAATGGAATACCCTTTTATTTCCATTTCTCTCTGTCTTCACTTGACCATACCAATCTACCATGATTATGAACATCTCTAATGCGGGTAATGAATCTTGACAATAGAAGTGGAAACCATTCTTTTCTAAGCTTAAAAGGGAAACAAAAAAAAGATTATGGTATGAAAAAATAATATAATAATATTTAATCTCCTACAACCCTGAGAAACAAAGGCATAACCCAATCTCAAGCATCCCTTTGTTGAAGATTGGTCCACCATCGTTTATTCTGATCACATAGCCAAGCCCACTTGTACGAGTATCTTTTACAAATCTCTCTACGTACCCTTCAAAAGAAGAACATTATAAAATCACATGTCAATGTTCAGAATCAGAAAAAATAAGTAAATGGAAGATTCGGTTGCCTATTGTATATAATAGAGTTCACACGGACCATCATGTATGCAATTCCATCTACCACATGTGCATAAAGTTGATTTTATTGGTATAGTTTTTGTCTCTGATGTACTTTCTCATTGTAATTCGAGAATCAAGATACGTTAAATGTAGAAATATCAATTAAATTGAAATCATTATTTAATTTTAAATTATTAATTCGTAAAGTAATATAATTAATAATTATATATCATTAACACTTTGTATTATGTAAATGCAAAAACGTGATAAACAAGTGTTAGCTTCTTAATCCAGGGACCGTGGACATGTACAGTTCAACTATACAGCAATTCTGCTTTCATTTTCCAAGTACAATTTTGATGTTACTCACCACCAAACCAAAGCTTCCACACTTTTAAGGCAAACAAACCCGAGTGATGCGATCTTCTTCATTCTCCCTCGCTTACATTATTGAGCAAGAAAAGAGTAGAAAGGATAGGAGTTGTGTTGCATGTGTGAATGGCTTTTCTGCGGGACTTTTTCAGCTCATATCTACCATTCACCATTACAGGAGCAAACAACACTCTTGACCCCACACCAACCTCAACTACATCTTGTCTCCAAAAAGGAATGGAGATGGAGAACTTTTCTCCAGGGTTGGTGAAATTATTAGATTAAAATTTTGAATCGATTTGAGGGAAGCTACAACTCATTATGACTTTTAAGAACATAGTTAGTCATAAATAAAGTTATGTTGTGAATTATAAGCAATATTTAAATTAAGGGAGCTCGGGATAAATTAAACTGGATCCGATACAAATGAAAGTTTTTGAAGAAGTTCGGAGAAATTGAACTGAATCCAAAATGAGTTTATATATAATTATGATATCATATATCAACTCAAAACTTTAAGACAACTCTAATTATAAATTTTTTTAATAAATTATGCAGATCTTTATTATTGCACAGCTAAAAAGCAGCGACTGTGATTATACCGACACCAAAAGAAGATATAGCAGATGCGATCCTGAGGCAGAAAAGATGAAAAAGGTCCATATTATTTTTCTGTTTTTTAGTGAATGGCCAGCTATTGCTTTACCCGATGTTCCCTGGAAAGATTCTGAAAAGGTGGATGAGAGGCATTTACGGACTTTGCTGGTCCTGTGGTAGCGAGTGAACCTATTCGGATCCCAGTCACCTTTTAAAGCAGAAATGTCATGTATGGTCTTCCATTCCATGTCCACTGTTTTAATGTGCACTAAGGGGCATTTGGTTCTAGAAAGGGGTTGGATATAAATATGAATATAATAGTGAAGGGAATGAGAATGGATATGAAAAATAAAAAAAGATGTTTGGTTTGTAACTTAGGTTTCTGTATTAATATTAATAATATTGTTTGGTTTGTTGCATTAATGAGAATGAAAGATAATAAAATACTTTTTTTCATATTATATTTAAAATGAAATATAAAGCATAAAACAACGTCAAAATCAAATTGCTTTAAACATAAACATCGAAAGAAGTATTAAAGTAGGTACAAGTTTCCAATAACTTCAAAATTGAAGAGCCTAAGAGCCGATCAAACAGTTTTATAATTATGAATAATAATGATAATAAAAATAATAAAAAGAAAATTAATTTTGTATAATAATAATAATAAGTACAAATTTTATAATAATAATTAATAATAACAGCAACAACAATTATTATTATTATTATTATTATTATTATTATTATTATTATTACAAAATTTATAATTAATAATAATAATAAGATAATA